>PVJA010018053.1:0-40601 GCA_004027025.1 Myocastor coypus | reverse complement strand
TATATATATATATATATATATATATTTTTTTTTTTTTTTTTTCTGTTTTCTAGCCTATGGGAATAAAGATTTTCAAAGCAGATGTTGATGATCTTCTGAATTTCCACAGGATCTGTGATGATTTCACACTTTCCATTCCTCAATGTACGAATTTGAGAATCTTTGGTCTTTCTTTCTGATAAGGTTGTTAAGGTTTATCAGTTTTATGTATTCTTTCAAGGAATCAACTCTTCACTTCCTTAGTTCTCTATATTATTTTCTTAGTCTCACATGTGTTACTTTCTGCTTTCACTTTATAATTTTCTTCCTTGTGTGGGCTTTGGCCTTGACCTGCTCTATTTTTCAAGAAGCTTGAAATGTATTGTAAGGTTATTTATTAGTGCTCATTCTATTTTCCTAATGTGAGAATTCACTGCTATAAATTCCTCTTTTAGAGCTGCTTTCATTGCATCCCATAAGTTCTGGTATGTTGCACCTGCATTCTCAATTATAGGTATTGTTTAATTTCTTTTCAAATTTTTCTGTAGCACATTATAGTTCAGCAAGGCCTTATTTAATTTCCTGGTGTTTATGAAGTTTTCTGGTTTCTTTGCCATTAATTTCCAGTTTCATAGTACTATGGTCAGATAATATGCATGGGATAACTTCAGTTCCTTTGATTTACATAAACATGTTCTGTAGGCTCGTGCATGGTCTATTTTAGATAACTTCCCATGTTCATCTGAGAAGAATGTGCACTCTAATATAGTTGGGCGGAACATGTTGCAAACATCTACTAAGTCCATTTGTTTACAGGTTTGATTCATGTCTGTTATTTCTTCGTTAATTTTTTGTTTATTTGAGCTATCTCTTTTGACAATGGGGAGTTCAGTTCCCCAGTTACAATTGTGTTATTGCTTATTTGGTTCACGCCTATTAATATTTGTCTAATGTAGCTGGGTGTTCTCATATTTGGTGCATACATATTTAGGATTGCTATCTCTCCCTCTTGAAATGTTCCCCTGACATGTATGTAGTGATCCTCTTCATATCTTTTGCCTTCTTTGTCTCTTTCGATCATTCTTAGTTAGAAATTCCTATCATCTGCAAGCAGAATAGGTGCCCCTGCTTTTCTCTGGGTTCCTGTTACATGGAGTATGATTTTCCATCCTTTGAATTTCCATCTATGAATTTATTTTTGAGTTGAATGTGTTTTTTGTATACAGCATATTGCTCAATTTTGATTCTTCATGAATTCTGCCAGTCTGTTTCTTTTGATTGATAAATTGATGCCATTTGTATTGACAATTATAACTAAGATGTATTGACTTATTTCTGTCATGTTACTTTCTCATAGTTGGTTCCCTGCTTTTCCCTCACTTGAATTGCTTGCCCTGCCTGTTGATTTCTTTCTGTATTTTTTTTTTTTTTTTTGTCTTTTTGAGACAGGGTCTCACTATGCAGTTCAGGCTGGCCTTGAACTCACTTTTGTAGCCTAGGCTGGTCTTGAACTCACACCTATCCTCCTGCCTCAGCCTCCCGAGTGCTGGGATTACAGGTGTGCGCCACCACGCCCGGCTACTTTCTGTTTTTTTAATATTTTATTTATTTTTAAAAAATATTTAAATGTTTTTAAAGAGTGAAAATAAGAGAAACAAAGATAGAAAAAGAGTAATGAACAAGTAACGAACATATAGTACAGAATTTCAAAACAAATACAACATTTAAATAATGATTGTACTACATATTTTCATTATCAAATCTGTTTAGATTAATAGATACAAGCATGTAAGATTGGTCAAATAATTAAACATTGACATTTTCAATAAGCTTTAATTTTTTTTTAACTCTTCCAAATGCACTTTATATTTAAGTAACTCTTCCGGAAAAAAAAAAAAAATCTATAAGGTTGAGGATGCAGAAAATGCAAAGTCCTGAGTTTGATTCTTGGTACTCCCCCAAATTTTTTTTATTTATTTTTTCTTCTTTTGAGTCCTTACACTAGGGAGACTATACGATATTTACATGTGTAGGTCTGTTTTATTTCACTTATGAGTATATGTTCAAGATATATGCATTTCTATATGAAATCTTCTAGTTTATCATTCTTTATAGCTGAGTAATATTCCATTTTATGAAAATACCACATCTTTTTCAACCATTCTTCAGATGCTAGGCATTTTGGTTGTTTCCAGGATTTGGCTATCACAAATTATGCTGCTATGAATATAGGTGCACAGATATCACTATGATATGATGTTTTCAGTTCTTCTGGGAAAAATCCAGGTGATAGCTGGATTGAATGATTTCCAGTTCTAGTTTTTTAAGGAGTCTCCACACTGCTTTCCATAATGGTTGCACCAGTCTGCATTCCCACCAGCAGTGGAGAAGTGTTCCTTTTTCTTTCTGTTTTTGTTCTTGCAATTGTACTCATTTTTCTTTTTAATCTCTGTAGGTACTTATCATTCATTACTTTTTTTTTTAAACAATCAATTATGAATTTATTAAAATAGTTACCTAAGATATCTGTGGCAATGGCTTCAGCCTCTAACCTTGGGTCATTATGGATGGAAGCAAGCTGCATAACAATCTCAGGACTGTGAAAGTCAATGAGTTGCTTGTGGTTCCTTATCTGGAAATAATCTTGTCTTAGATTCTTCACCTAAAGGTGCTTTTCTTTTATTTTTCAAAAATTCATTTTAATGAGAAAATGAAGATAAAATAGAGATGAAACACTTTCTTTTTAAATTTTATTTATTATTTTTATTCTTGTTTCAGAACCTTTGTTTGTTTATTCATTCATTTTTATGGCCGGCTCAGCCCACCCCGAGGGCAGGGCTGGCACAGCATGTGGTGCCGGGGATCGAACCGCGGTCCCTGAAGCCGCCCAAGCTTCCCCAAGCAGGCGCTTTAGACCACTGAGCCATCCCGCCGGGCCCCTGAAACACTTTCAAATCAGGTTAGTAGGATGCTTACAATAATTAATACGTTGCATAGCGCTGTCTTCATAGCAATTATTCAGAGGACAAGACGGAGACATAACATTTTGTCTAAACAATATTAGCACAGACTTTTATTCTCAGTTGTCTTAGTTTTTACTCGTTGCTGGGACAAATACCAGACCCTCAAAATGAAGGAAGGAAAGGGTTATTTAGCTCACAGTTTGTAGAGATTTCAGTCCATATTCGGCTGGCCCAAGGCTGAGTGGAACAGAGCAGAGAGCATCCAGTTCATGGACGTGGAACAGCAACAAAACAGTGGCAGAGGCAGCCAGTCCATCAGGTCAGCAGAGCAACAGCAACAGCTTGAGTCTGTCTCTCTGTCGCTCTTTATATTCCAATCAGGCTCTCTGCTTTAGGATATCTTCCCTAGACCACACCCATAGTCCCAGCCGTACTCAGACCAATAATTTCTGGGATCCATAATCCCAGGGATCATGGATCAAGTCTCAAACTCTAGATCAGTACTAAAACAAATAATCCCAGTGACTCATGAGTCAAGTCTCAATCTATAGAAGTCCCCGCCCAATGACTGCATGAGGCTTTGGGGGTACAACTAGGCATAAACCATAAGATCAGTGAACTAAAAGAAAGTACCTGTATATCTATCCTAACTCTCTCTCTCTCTCTCTCTCTCTCTCTCTCTCTCTCTCTCTCTCTCTCTCGTGTGTGTGTGTGTGTGTGTGTGTGTGTGTGTGTATTTCACAACAGAATGGTCTTTTACCTACACTTCTGTGAAGTTAGCGATGCATGACATTAAGTTGCCTAACGACTGGTAGCTAACCTTAATGAGACAGGATATTCATCTCAGGAGTGAGGTAGCTTGTTTGCTTCAGACACTGGGCCAAGTCCAACCTACGCATATTTGATCAAAATCTCCCTTTTTTATTTTGTTTTGTCAGAGATGGGTGCTCCACTGCAGTTAGAGAAGCAGTATTTGGAGAAGTCTTTAAGGACCTTTTCATACTTTAAACCAGTTTAAAGACTGTAGGCAGTTGAATTCAGCAAAATAACCCAATATAGTCCAATAGTCCATAATAGTAATGGTTTATCAGCAGAACTGGCAATTGTAAGAAATTATTGACTTGAGCCTTTTACAGCTCAACATATTAATATGGCATTACTTTTCTTACCTCATGGTTATACTTTTCTGCTGGATGGTTAAGACCAAGTTAAAGCAAGACCTATATAACTAAAAATTTAACTCTTACATCTGACAAGGTCAGTCAAATCCCCTCAGGATTTATGCTGAAACTATGTTCAGCACTAAAGGTGCTTTTCTTGTAGTGATTCACAAGGTTTTAGTAGACCTCTGCATGGGTCCTTTACCTTGAGATTCTTTTCCTTTGTACCTCTGATCAAATCAGCTCACATTATGGGGACAGTAAGAAAATAAACACTTCTTAATTTGTTTGAAACAATTGAAATTAGTTTAATAAACACAGCTTCTGGCTCAGAATAGCATGTGAGGGTATCACTACAATTGAGCACACTAGGTATCTTCTCATTGCCATTTCGTTATATAGAGTTAATTTGGTGGTCATGAATGTCATCAGTTATTCTTTGTCATGGTAATATATTATTTATCCATTTTTTTCTTTTTGCAGTACTGGGGATTGAACTCAGTCTCCATTAATTTTGAAAAATAGTCTTACAGGTTATAGGAATCTAGCTTGGATATATATATATTTTTTCAGTATGTGAAATACTTAACTCCAAGCTCTTCTTGACTTCAGGGTTTGTGTTAAGAAGTCTTCCATGATTCTGATGGACTTTCCTTTATACATGGCCTACTTCTTTTCTCTAACAACTTTTAATATTTTGTTCTTTGGCAATGTTTCTGGAGAAGGTGAAAACAGAAGGGTCACTAAGAGTTCGAGCTTCATTGTGAGACCCTGCACAAAAAAGAGATGGAATTAGAATTCAGCAACTGTAAGATGATGCAAAGAAAAACAGTATAGGTATATATCTCACATTTTCCTCTGTCTTGTTGTGTCTTCGACTTATGCTGTGTGGGCTGGAGTTCTGACACTGCATCTTCCTTGCACATCTTGTCATTTTCTATTTTGAAAATTTTTATTTGGTTTTCTGTGCTGATTCTTGACATTTTTGTTGTGGTTAGCTGTGCCACTAGTTCAAAATCCTTTCTGGGAAAATTCTGTTCCTCAGGGATGTCTTCTTTGTGTAGGAGATTCTTGGCTTGTGTCTGTTGCAAATTCTACCTTTCCAGTTAACTAAGCATGAGATGTTGGTGTTTATTTTCCTCAGTCCTCAGTTTTTCGATGTGGGGCTGTGGCGCCGTTATGATCCCAGAGCTTCCCATCATTATTGCCAAATGGAGAACAGCTAATTACAACCGAGATGACATTCTAGCTAAAGTAGGATAATTAGTAACAGCAACATGAAACAGAGTTTAGAAGCTGAAACACTGTGGCACTATTAATTTTTTATCTTGAGCGATGGGAGTAACACCTGTAATTATATAATAACCTATCATAGATTGAGAGCTTGTATGTAAACCGTTTCACCTTGGTAGAGTGGTTTTACCTTGTGGTTAGGAGATTTAAGAAGGAGAGTGGATAAAACCAAGATAACTTGAAAGAAAATAGAAGCAAAGCTGGAGGACAAAGGATGTTCCTGCAAACTGTGGGAAACTAGAGGAGAGGGCAGGAGAGAATGAAGGAGGGAGTAAGTAAGGGATGATCTGAACTTGGCCTGTGGGCTTAGGGATGGATTAATTTTTGTGGCTGAAGTTTTCCTCGCCATTTAGAAAGAAAAAGATATTAAACGAAAAAAGAGAAAAAAAGAAAGGAAAATAAAGAGAGAGCAAACAGTGGCAGATCCACCCCCTTGCCTCTATTTTGCGTGTCTTCATCCCCAAGCAGAATGCTGATTCGACTACTTTGCCACCAGCTGACTCTCATTGTTATTGTTGCTTCCGACTTTTCCAGGCTGCTGGTCCTGTCTGTCCGTCCTATGCATCCTGTGAACCCTAGCTGAGACCCTACTGTGTCCCTGGGGTTCCCTTGGTTCTCTTGGTCTTTCTAAGTGGTTTGCCTCAGTTGCCTATGCAGTGCTTCCATTGTGGAAAACTTACACTTTTATCCTTTTTTTTTTTTTTTTGAGACAGGGTCTTGCTATGCAGTTGAGGCTGGCCTTGAGCTCACTTTTGTAGCCCAGGCTGGTCTCGAACTCGCACCAATCCTCCTGCCTCAGCCTCGCGAGTGCTGGGATTATAGCTGTGAGCCACCACACCCGGCTTCCGTTTTTTTCCATTTCAAGTTTATTAAAACTTTAACATTGCAAATTATCCAGGATTATCGAAGATCTTTTCTTCTCTGGAGCAGAAATAATTGATGAGCTAAGGACTGGCTGTTTACTGATGGGTGTTCAAATAACTTTAAATAAACGATGATTTCTACTAGATATGGAATTAACATGGAGTATGGCCATGAAGTTTCCTTCAAAGCAGGAGTGAAGGTAGTGGATTTGTGAAGCTAACGCAATGGTGAAAATGCTCATCGGGGGACAACGTAAAGCACCAGTGACAGCTCAGGATGGCAGAAAGCAGCCATGCAGAAGCAAGGTGCTCTATCACTGTGGCTGTTTTTCTATTCCACATTATTTGCTGATATAAATTGGAAAAGGGTTAGTGGAACTGCAGGCCAGACCGTAGACCACAGCAAAATGACGCTGCCGTGCAACTGCAGTGGGAGCAAGAAAGAAGAGGGGCAACGCTCCTCTGTTCTCCTCCGAAGGAGGAGAATACGCACAGATCACAAAACTGTCATCCCAGGGAGGCACTTTGAAGGCCCTTCTGAGTTGAATTAAGTCTTCAAAATTCACATATGGAAAGTAACTTCTAATACCTTGGACTACAGCCCTTTTGGGAAATAGGATCATAGCAGATGTAATTTGTCGGTGGGTTGTTGGAAAAGGGCGGCTCCCAACCTGATATGATCTATGTCCTTGTTAGCAGAGGGATTGTGGACAGAGGCTATTATGGCTTATGTCTAGTTGTCCCCCCAAAGCCTCATGGAGTCATTGGGCAGGGACTTATAGAGTTTGAGACTTGATCCATGATCCCTGGGATTATGGGTTTTAGTACTGATGGGATTATGGGTGGAAGTACTTCTGGGATTATGGGTGTAGCCTAGGGTGGGAGCTAAGGTGGAGAGCCTGAATGTAATATAAAGAGAGACAGAGAGACAGACTGGAGCTCTAGCTGTTGCTGTTGCTCTGCTGCCATGTTGGTTGGCTGCCTCTGCCGCCATTTTGTTGCTGTTCCGCCGCCATGAACTGGATGCTCTCCGCCGTGCTCCACGCAGCCTTGGGCCAACCGAATATGGACTGAAACCTCCACAAACTGTGAGCTAAATAAACCTTTCCTTCTTTCATTTTGAGTGTTGGGTATTTGTCCCAGCAACAAGCAAAAAGTAACTAATACAGAGGCACACGCAGAAAGGGTGTGGAGAGAAGGTGGAGAGGAAAGCAATCTTGTACAGTCCACGGACTGGCATGCGTTGCAGCAAAGCGCAGCAGCCAGGGGAGAGCATGGAGTAATCTTGCTCACAGCTCTCGGAAGGAACCCATTCTCCTGACACTTTCGCTCACAGGACAAAAGTACAACTCTTGGTTAAGTCACTTACCTTGTTTTATCTTGTCAAAAAAGCAGCTCTCACCAAGCCTGATGTTGCCCAATAGAAGTGCAAAGTGGAAGATGTGAGAAAAATATAAGTGGGCAGAAGTTCAGGGTCCTAGGGCACCGACCTTTTCTCAACTGGCAGGAGGGCAACAGGTGGAGTCTTCCCTCTCTTGGCACAGGCTGCCTGGGGAAGTAGCTCATATTGCCAGAGGAAAAGGAGTCTTCAGGGAAAAATACGAACCCTCAACAGTTCTACCAACAGCAAAAACCAACAAGCAAGAAAGAAAAATAAAAAATCAAACAAGTAATTACTGCCAGATGAATCAATACAACAAAAACAGAGTTTTAATTGATATAGTACATATGTCAAAGGGACAGTGAAGAAAATGTGTATTTCAAGACCAGAGCAAGCACTTGTAATGAGAAATTAACTTGAAAATTAGGAAATAAGATGTATAAGAGAGAACCCAATGGACGAGTCGTTAGAAGGTTCTGTTGAGCAGGAAGAGAGTCAGAGGAGGGACAAGAGCATTAAGGTCTTTTTCTGTTTTTGGAGAAAAAGCCAGTACTAATTTTTAGAAATTCACAAAGCATAGAGAAAAATAAACACAACAGTAGGAGTTAGGGATTTAAAAATAAACATTTCAGAAATGAAATGGATGATTTTCAAACATTTGAAGAAAACTCGATAGCAGATACATAAAAGTACTTATAATTGACTAACATTTTAGTAGAACACAAATGACATTCACAAAAGTTAACTAAGCATTACCCAAATCAATGATTTAAAGCATGATAGTAATATAATTAACAGATTAAAAATCTGATAACTTATAACATATTTATGCTTAATGCTTTCAGAAAATCCGTGCTAGTAGGATCCTAACCTTGGTGGAAGGACACATACCTTACACACATAAGTCCTATAGCAAAATTACCTTTCATGAAGACATCTTTGATCATTTTAATCAGGATCAGCAAAAAGTGTAATGCTACGTCAGTGATATGGTGGACCTGATTTTGGAGAGCTTTGGTGCCACTGGAGGTAAAAAGAAAAGGGTAACAAAAGCTGCAAAATAGAAAGGGAAGAGTGACAGTAAGCGGCTATGTCACGACGATCTGCACAGAAGTGGGAAAAGTCACAAACCGTTGCAGTTATGAATAGTATCAGCAGAGACTCTACAACATGATAATAGTGTCCCAAGTGAGAAAATATAATGGAAGATAACACCACAGTCGCAACAGAAGAAACCTGTGACATATGTAAGACTTTACTTAGCAGAGAACACATAAAAGCATCTTTGGCTCTTGGCAGGTAAAGACCCACTTAACCTCAAACATGTTAAGTGCAAACTCTGTTACTGCGCTATAGCCCAACCCCATGTGGCATCTTTATAGAGAGTAACTCATAGGTTTATGGAAGGCAATAGGCAGAGAACTGAACAGCTGAAGACACCATCATGTTACAACATATACTTAGCCTAAGTTTTCATTTTTGGGTACTTTAATTACTTTTATTGTAAGAAAAAGAAAAAGCCCTACTTGTTTCCAAAGTCATATGAAGCCTTTAATTATTTATTTATTTGGATATGTGGCCCTGATTGTTTTTATTCCTCTGAGGCATCTTTTCGTCAAGAAGCATTCTGCAATCTCCAGCTGTGCTCTAGGGCCAGCGCATCGCAGGGCGTCACAAGTCCCGCCTTGTGGAGTCTGTCCAAGGGTCCCTCAGGCGGGAGCTTCCAGGTCCCTGTGCACGCACGATGAGCTGAGGCGCGGGATGCTTACCTGCTTTGCTCATGGTCATGCAGCAGTCTGCAGAGGAAGGACCAAAACCAAGGCACCTGAGCTCCTTCCTTCATTGCTGAGACAAAGGCCCAACCCTTGAAGTTGAAGGAGGAAAGGGTCGCTTAGCTCACAGGTGGTAGATAGTCGCACTCTTCGTCTTAGTTCCCTTCGCCCTAGCATACCACGGTGAGTCAGTTCCAGCATCACACACTCCACAACCTTCCACCTCTGAAAAAGCCCCACTTGTGACTCCTTGAGGATTGGGGGAGCGGGGAGGGACCTAGACAAGGGTGGCCCGATCTAGAGTGTGCCAGACTGGGATAAAGGGTACAGGCTTACTACATCAGTCTGCTGACTGGTTTGACATATTCCGACTGGATATAATCCAAGGGACAGAAAGATGGCTGGCGTTGCTGCCTGTCACTTATTTCTCGCTGCTTTGCTACCTTCTGTGTGCTATGAACAATTCTCTGTGTTGCCTCTGCCATGCCAACCTGCCTGGAGCCAGCCAAGCGTGGATTAAAACCTTTACATACTGTGAGCCAAGTAAGCCTTTCTTCCTTTAATTTTGGGTATTGGTATACTTTGTCAGAGTAGCAAGAAAAGCATTGAAGGCAGATTCCAACTCCAGTGGTGTTAAAGCGACACAAAGAAGGGAATTCCTCACTAGTTGTTATAGAAGCTACAGAACTAAACAAGAAGTACTTCCTTTTTTTTTTTTTGAGGATTTATCTGCTAAGGAAATTGTAAATACTAGAAAATCTGCACTGTTCTATACAAAGGATTTAAAAATGATATAAAAGACTCCACAGAGGTCTTAATTATCTCTGTTTAGGGATTGCGTGCCAGAGACGGTAACACACTACCCTGGGCCTTGAATGTGCCAAGGGGAATTCAAGAGAGGGGACTGATGTGACCCAGGCTAAGCTACAGGAAGAGCAGGATGTTTAAATCAGAAGCAGGGAGGGAGGCTGCGCGTGGAAGACCAAGCAGGAGAAGACACAGGAGTCTGAGAAGCAGCTTCAGAGACAGGAGCGCTAGAGCTCTGGGTTCCACGGGACACCAAAAAGGAAACACTGCAAGCGTAAGGAGGTCCTAGTCCCGAGATTGTTGGTGACTGTGTGTGTGTGTGTGTGTGTGTGTGTGTGTGTGTGTGTGTGGCCATCGTGTGCCATTTCCATAAGGTCCCTGCTCCCCGGCTGGCCATCAGTTCTCTACAGAAGGGAACAAGACAAGGAAGAAGCCGTAATATGAGCTTCAAAGGTGAGGTGGCATTGGAGAAGGAGGCTAGAAAGACATGGTCATCTGAAGAAACATGAATATCTGCTATCGCAGAGAGGAGGGTTACATGAGGCACTGGCGATGCCCGACCGCGCCTGGTGGAGGGGAGAGCTGCACAGCCGCGCATCCTTCCCTGCGCATCCTTCCCTGGGCATGGTCACCAGCGTTTGCTCTCTCAGGGACCACCGGGGATTCTATTGCAGGTGCTGATGGATCCTTTAGGTGATTCGGAATAATTAAATTAATCTGAAAACCAAACCCAATTTACAAACGCACCACAAGATGGCACTGTGGGCCAATGAGAATATTGGTCTGGCGTTGTGGAGTAAAATTTTTCTTCCACTTGGTTTTCTTTATCCTTCACATTGCAGACTGATTTCCTACATTGTCTATTAAACATGCCAGCATTTGGAAATAAGATTCCTAATTTTGATTATTCCTGTTTACTCCTTAGGTAATCCTCAGTAGACTTTGGAAAACCTTCATTTAAATATCAGTTTTAACACGGGAGATTGAATCTAATTTCTAATTTACTAAAAACCCCCATAAGTCTGTGTGCAGTCGCTGCTGGCATTTGCTGGTCCTTGGAGGCTTTGAGGTGGAAAATAAAGGGAAGGAGGGAAAAAGGCTCTATATTTGATCAGAAAAGCAAAGCACAGGAGCTTCAGCCGGGATCAACGAGGCAAGGGACGAAAACAGCTGGAAAACCCATGCAGATGTGCCCTTGCTTCCGAGGAAAGGAATCCCATTGTCCTACAGTGGGCATTGCTCGGTGTTTTCCTAGGAACTTCCTTTGTCTATTAGTATGCACAAAGAATGACAAATGACGTAAATTGAGCACCACAAAGAAGACTGAAAGTATCTCCTGGTCAAAGGAAATCATAATACAATTTACAATTATGTGGCGCTGAAATATTTTTCAGGATGTTTTCATGCTTCTGTCATCTTGTCTGATTCTCAAAAGCATCCTGTAGATGGGCCTAGCAACCAGCCCCATCTGCCCCTCAATTCTGAGACTCAGAGATTCAGAGAGCTGCCAAGGACACAGAGCTACTGGCTGGGTGACCAGGCGCAAGAATCCAGGCTTTATCTGCCAAATGAGGTGCAGGACATCTGCTGATGCAGAGGGGTGTTAAGCCTTACCACGTAGTGGAAGTCACTCCATTGTTTAAAGAATACAATGTCTGTTTCCAATCATATATGTGTGAGGGATCTTTGGTTGCAACAGTAAAAACCTTGCTAACTTGGTAACAATCTGCTGAATACCTTCCGTTTCCCTCCCTTTTGTCCATTGTCTATATGAAAATGAATTTTTCAGAAGGACGTGGGCTAGCTGCAGAATCAGGAAAAGCAGAAGAGTGTGGCTTGCTTGAAAACTACTGGATGAAGAAGAGAGTCTCGTCGGCCCCTGCTGGGGCGCAGGTGCTCCCCATAGCCGGGGGTGGCCAAGAATCTTGGTTGTGGCCCATGCTAGGGGAGGACGGTGAGCTGCAGTGCAGGTTCAGAAGACAAAAGAAGTTTCCAGCCGGGGGAGGCACGCTGTGCCCGCGTACAGGAGGCCTCAAGCACTGCTTACCGTGCAGCCAGTCACAGGAGCCACTACCTAAGGGGCATCATGTGCCCGGCACTGTTAGGTTTCTTCCTTCGGTCCTGCTGATGACGCGGTGGAGGACTACCAATTCCACTGTACGGGGCAGAAGCTAAGCATACTTGCTAGAGCTGACCCTCAGCCTCGTGTAGGTTCTTAACACAAGCAAACAACCATGCTGAGAGGATTGGAGTAAAAGATCCTGAGTTAGTCTCAGGCAGAAACATGAAATAACCCATATTTAGCCACTTAGGGCCTGGAAAAATGCATTTTCCCAGGCCTCCGCCTACTGCATGCACAGTGCTCAGAACAGGGTCTGAGCTTAGCCAAAGCCCAGCTGTGCTTCTCATTGTTATCTGAAGCTCCGGCCCGTGCTGGTGCTATGATGTGTGTCTAGGTGTACCCCCAAAGCCTCAGGCAGTCATGGGGCTGACTTCTAGAGTTTGTGATTAACTCGTGATCCACTGGGACTACGGATGTGAGTGCTTATGGGTCTAAGTGCTGCTTGGATTATGGGTGTGAATACTACACCCAGGCTGGGGTAGATATCCTGAATACAACGAAGGGAGACAGACTTGCTCTCTGTACCCATTGTTGCTGCTACTCCCCCCTTCGCTGTCTTGCCCTTTGCTGCCACCATACAATGTTGCTCTCTGCCAGGCGCTGCTCTGCCTTGGAGCCCGCTGAGTAAGGACTAAAACCTCCAGTAACTGTGAGCTAAATAAACCTTTCCTTCCCTATGCCATGTTGGGTGTAGGTGTCTGTCCCAGCAATGGGAGAAGAGTGACTGAGAGAGCGAGGCTATACATCCTCTGATAGTGTGCAGACCCATTGCCATCAGCTGGATGGGCCGAATGGAAAACTCTAGGGGCAACCGCTGGCTGACACCACCCTGTGGTTTTCCAAGGACCAACCCAGCTCTGTGCCAGCTCTGTCCTGTCAGGCTCTCCACGTGACTGCCCCACTTTCTTGTCTTTCTCTGCAGACGTTGGCCGACGGCACTGTCTCTGGGCCTGGGCACAGCCGGAAGCCTTAGCTTCATGGCAACACAGGCTTAAGCGGAGAAACCTCATCACTTGCAGTTGGGTCCTTTCTCCCTGCTCCCTGCATGCTATGATTTAGAGTTGAATGTCCCCCAAATGTCCCATGTGCTTGAGAGCCACTTGGATCGTGGGGGTGCCGTGTGCGTCAGTAGAGCCACCCGTGGATAAGCTGAGTAGCTAAATATACTGTCAGCAGGTGGGACCAGCTGGAGATGGCTCACAGGCAGGGTGTGTTCTTGTTGTTGGCTGCCTCTCCTCCTCTCTCTCTTCTCCCTGGTTACCATGGGATGAGCAGCCACTCGTTAGCAAGTCCTTCCACCATGCCGATCACCTTAGAGTCATATATCTTTGGACTGAATCCATTGGAATCTGTGAGCTGAAGAAACCTTTCTTCTCTTAAACTGTGGTTGGTGACATTTTGTCCCTGAGATGGGAAAGTGGCTGGCACACCATGCTTCTTGGCCTGGCAGCTTGGCCTCTGAAACCACGCTGAAGAGACTAACTGTAGGACCTTGAGCCGGAAGTGTCTCTGGGAGCCACTTAGCTCTGCGTGAGAGCTGATTATGAGGGTGGGCGGGGCAGGCCATCTAAACAAATGCATGCAAGGAAAGATGAGCATCCCCCCCGCAGGCAGGCCCTGGAGTACAGTAACGGCCTGGGAGCCCTCTGAGCCTCCGAGTAGGCAGAGCAATTGGTGGCTCTCCAGTGTCCCCAAGGTCTCAGCCCACAGCGCCACACGCTTTCCTGAAAGGGAAGAGTAAATGCTGCAGGCACAATTCAAATAAAAGCTTCTGCAGTCTGCCAGAGGCGGCGAGGCTGTGCACGAGCCACAGGTTACTTATTTTCTGGAAGGATAAATGAGGGCATGTTTTCAGCGAACTGATTTCCAAGAAGCGTGAGGCTTCCTAAGTACTGACCCACTTCCGAATGCACCCTGGCTGGGGCGCTTTCCAGAATATCATCCGTGCCCCTTTCCCACTGTGCCGTCCACACTGAAGCTTCCATCGTCTTAAAAGGCACAAATAGCTGAATTGCATAATGTAACCTGATGTTCTGACAACCTCACTTATACTCAGGCTAAATTTAAAGGTCACCGTTGCAGGGAAACAGTGGCAAGAGAAGAAAGAGCCTTAAACATGGATTTCACAGACATTTCCTCATGTTGAGAGTCTTATACCATAAAATAGAGGCAAAATTGCCCGTGGGTGTAAAATGTACATATACAATCAGAGAATCCACTTCTTGGGAACATGGTACCTTGAGGAAGAACTAGGTAGACACAGTGTGCAGCGGCTAAAGTTTCTCTTGGATGTTTTCTGCCTTGCTGTGTTCACATACGCTCTCCTCCTACATTTATCTAGCACCTACTGTGTGCAGCATACTGTGATCAAATGCTGCAGAAGACAGCAGTCCCCATCTTTACAGGGTGCACAGTTTGACAGGGGAGGCAGAGGTGGAAACAGGCTAGGAGGAGACTTGATGTCATTGGTGTTGCGGGAGGGGAGCCGGTACCAGGCTACAGGAGTACGTAGCACTTCTTTCAGAGAAGTGGCCATTTGTCTGGGTACAGTGGGTGAGTGGGACAAAGGTGTGCAGGAGAACAGTAGGAGTGACTCAGACAGAGTGAACGGCACATGTAGCAGGGGATAATAGGCATGTCGTGGCTTATACTAGAGACGATCAAGGACCAGCCACAGCCCAAGCTGGCTTGTGTGTTTTACTGGGATACGCACAGCTACATTTACTTCTTTACTTATTATGCTCCTACTGTGATAGTCATATCTTGGTAAGTGAAACAGGTGGTCACGGGCTTTTGGACACTGGTAATCCATTATTTTACATTCATCATGTGGGTCAGGAATTTGGTGCTTAGGACTCAAGAGGGGCGAAATGACCCGCAATGATGATGTCAGCCAGAGCTGTGGCTGCCAGAAGGCTGGCCTGGCAGGAGGCTCCTTATTCAAGGAAGCCTGGGGCTGGCTGTGGCTAAGGTCTCCATTCCTTGCCTCCTCCTAGGGCCTTATGAACACCCCGTGACAGGGCAGCTGGCTTCCCCCAAACAAGTCACTTTGGGAGAGGTAGGCACAAATAACTGGATCTTTTATGACCAACTTTTCAAAGTCTCACACTTCTATTTCCATCTTGTTGACGATGGCTACATAACGGTGTGGGTGCCAAGAGGGAAGGGTTTTGGCCACCATCATGGAGGCCACGGCCAAAACCTACAGGCTGTGTACTGTTGGGAATAATCCTGACTCCATTGTGCTTGGGGTTTCTCCCTCCCTTCTTTCCTTCCTTCCTTCCTTTCTTCCTTCCTTCCTTCCTTCCTTCCTTCCTTCCTTCCTTCCTTCCTTCCTTCCTTCCTTCCTTCCTTCATGTGGTGTCGCGCGCCCTCCCGGCCGGCAGGAAGACACACAACAAGATTCAGCGGCAAACAAGCTTTAATCGTTCCCTAGGCAGTTCGCCCCGAGGAGAGACCTCTTTGTGGCCGCCAGCCGCGGATCCCTCTCGTGTCTCTCCCCGACTGCTTCTTCCTGATTCTCTTCCTGATTCTCTTCCTGATTCTCTCCCTCGCCCGCGGCGGGGCTCACAATATATACCATACCGCAGTCCAATCAGGACAAGGCACACAAGCAAGCTGATTGGCTAACATCAATAGTTACTAGGCAGGCTCGCTCTCAGGCAGGGTTTTTTACTCAGCAGGGGAAAACCCGGAAACAGGAACTAGGCGCCATCTTGCTACATTCGATGGGAGGGGTAATCTAGCTCAGGCTTCACTCTTTACAACAGGCCATCAGCCGCTCCCAACAATGTGGTCCTGGGAAGTGAACTCGGGACCCTGTGCTTGCCAGGCAGGTACTTATGCCACTGAGCTATCTCCCCAGCCTTGTGTTTGAGGTTTTTTACCTGCAAAATGAGAATGAAAATGTTGCTATCACCTATATGAAGTTCTCTGTGAATTGACTGGGATAGTATCACAAAGGACCCTAGAACAGTGCCTATAACATTGCATATAGTGAAAAATATTCACGTTATTGCTTAGGTACCTCTGGAATTCAATGCTAAACAAAGAAATAGTCCCCATGTCACTGGGGGTATTTTTTCATTCAACAAGTTAGTCACAACTTATTTTTTTTTTTTTAAAGAAAGACATATTTGTTTTTTAAATTAAAAAAGTCAATTGAAAGTATCATATAACATGATGCAGTTTATGTATGTGATGGAGAATATCTGTTAACTACAGACTGAAAAAAATAGTTTGCATACAAACATTCAGTCTACAAACCATACTTTAAGAGTAATTTTAAAAGTTTTGTTATGATATTACATAAGTCAGTGTTCCCTGACTGAGTATGACTTGTGGGTTCTGGGCGACATTCAGCAGATGACTGCAGTGTGCAACAGTCAGATCAGGGCAGGTGGCATCTCTGTCACCTTAAGTGTACAGAATTCCTTTGGGCTGAGAACATTTTAGATTCTATTCACTATTTTTAAATATTCAATTAATTGCTTTTGCATCTCTTGCCAATTTCCTTTTTAATCACAAGAACGTAAAGGGTGGGATTTCGTGGTATTTTTCTTGCTCTTTTCCTTCGCTTATTATATGTTTTCTCAAAATGTAGAGGAAGGTGGGTGAAAGGGGAAAATGTTACACAGCTGACAAGGGGAATCTAAATTCCGAAGGAGGAGAGAGAGGAAGCTCACGGGGGTAGGATTTTGACGGGTGAAAAGTCATGGGAAGTCACACATGGGCAGTTTTCAGTTGTTTAATGGCAAATGGTTGTTTTTCTCCATTACAGATGGCTTATAAAATTCTTCTTTCAATCAACGTACATGTGAGCCTGTGTCTCCCAAGAGCAGAGCCTAAGATAAAGGCTTGCATGTGGGTCATTCATCTGGAAAGCGATTTCAGGGAGTAGAAACTGAGGAGTCAGTGGGGAGTCAGACACAAGAGGCACAAGAGGGGATTGTTAAATGGCCCACCGTGGCCGAGGGTGGGTGTGTGATCTCCCCAGGATCACTGAGGACCTTTGAAACTCTGGTCTCCTTGGGAGATGAAGGAAGAACTTATCCTCAGAAACCGCTGAGGCCTACGGTTTCTTGGCCGCATTAGTCAAGGATGTCTTCTGTCCTCATTTTCTTTTCCTTCCAGGATGTGTGCTGCAGATCGGGGGCTCCAGCAGGGAGCTGGAGGTTGTCCCAGACTTCCAGGTTAGGGATGATGTGTGGCAGGGGGCCAGGTGCCCGGCGGTCATTTTTTTTTTTTTTTTCCTTTTTTTCACAGCTAGTCAAAGTCTGTTGCTCAAGATATTCACAGAAGGAGGTATTGCAAAACATAACAATATGACCCAACATTTCTGTGGCTTATAGAGTGTCCAAGAGCAGCTATTAAAGTAAAGATGTGCAGTATGAAAATACAGACGAAGCGAAGATCTGTAAAGAGCTCAGAAGCTCCCCTTGTTAAAAAAACAAAGTTTGGCCAAATCAGTCACTCTCCTCGGAACCAGTAGGGAAGTGACAGTGCGGTGTGAGCTGCAATCTCAAACAGGAGACAGGCAGGTGGACGCTGGCATTGCTGAGCTGATGCGGGTGATGGTGAAGACATTTAGATGGTCACTTGACAAACGGCCTGAGGTGGGGTGTGGTGTAATGTGAGCATCAGAAACTTCTGGGGCCTGGAGTGTTAGGGAGTCCTGAGCTTTCAGGCTTTCCTGTCCAGGAACCTCCCTGCGATCTCAGGGTGGGAACCCAAGGAGAAAAACGCATGAGCCCTGTCAAGGGGAGGGACAATTACCATAGCGAAATAAGCTCAGAGCCTTCTTCATGAGGGGGATGGAAAGAATGCCACTAGAGAAACATTAGCATGTTCTCCAGCTACAACGCACTGAGGGACAATGACAAAGAGTGTGACTTTTGTATCATGGAAGTGCGAGAAGGAAAAGGAAAAGGAAATGGAGCCAAAAATATTAAAGCAATAAGGGATAAAAGCATTCCAAAATTAATGACAGGCATCAAGCTACAGACCCAGAAAACCCAGAGAATACCAGTAGGCCTACACATAGGTGTGTATCATAGTCAAATTATAGGAGACTATAGGCCTAAGAAAATTTTGAAAGATGCCAGAGAAAGAAAACATTACAAACCATCACATGGTACTGTATAAGTATGTGCAAATTTTATTTGCCAATTTAAAAAATTAAAAACACCTCACACCTCCCAGAGGAGTAAGAATAGGAATTGTCTCATCACACTTCTCTCATTAGAAAACAAGTGAGGAACAAGAGAATAGGATGAAATGTTGAGTTTTCAAATAGAAGTTCACCAGTCTAAATGTCTATATCTAATGACATGAGCCTTCACAGCAAGGGAGAAGTAAAGACTTAGACACACAATGATGGAGATTCATTACCAGTAGATCCATCCCACAAGAATGGAAAAGGAACATAGAAGAGGCTGAAGTCCAGCCCTGAGCCCCCACCTTGGTCAAGCCAGTGCCTGTCCAGCTGGAGCCAGAAAGCTGAAGCCATGAGGATCCACAGGGCCAGTGTGTGCTCACCCCTTCTCCTCTTGACTGCTCAGGTGTTCTTGCAGAGTCCAAGGTAGATCCAGTCATGGAGGGGACATCTGCCTGTGGGGTAGCATCAGTGGGATCCTCTGGACAAGCCTTAGATCAGGGCAGAAAAAGCAACCATCCCAGGTTTTGTTCAGGGTTGGCTTGTCATCAAACACCATGGCAGAGACAGTGAGGCTGCAGTTAAGCAGGAGAAGGAGTCATGTTCAAAGTTGACTGTGCTCAACTGAACAATGAGTTTTACAGTTTTCTCTTGAGTGACAATATCTTGCTGCATGTTATTTGGGTAGCCATAGGGCCTACTGGGGATAGGTTGACTGTGACCTGTGTCACCCTAAACATCTGTGAAGACACCAAGATTATTGTGCATCCCAGGGAGTTTGTAAAGAAGTGTTCAGAATCCAGCCTCAAGATGGCAGTCAGCACTCTGGTCAGAAATATGAAACTTAGCCAACATCCCATATTCACCGAGGTGATCAAGACCAAAAAGAACATCCTAGAGAGTCAGCATGAGTTGCTACCACTCTTACGGAGCAGATCAGGATACAGAGGATATAGATACACCTATTGGACTTCAAACCGGACTCTAGACATCACCCCTAGAGAGCAGACCATGGGCAAAGAGCCTGCCCCAAGACACCATCTTTATCGGCCCAGTGCTGACATAAATCATGACAAGCTCAAATTGTGTGGTGCAGATATAGCAGGCATCAAAATCTAGGAAGATACTCTAGCAGATGGACCAGTGCGTGGGCTAACAGTCCAGTCAGCATGCATAAAGCCGATAAACTAGGAGGAATGTGAGTGTCCTGGACGGCCTTCCCTTCATTATAATATGGAGCAGACAGTGCTCATCTCATTAAGGATAGGCCGCGTCATAATTTCCTTTTGTATGCTCTGAAGATCTCCTTAAGGAATGATTTCTCACCAAGATATGAGCTTTTGCATTATGAATTATGGGGGATTAACCAATGGTCAATGAGTAACAGCAGCTGAACCAGCTGACCTGAAGCGATGCAGCACTGGCTGTGGATGGCCCACCTGAGGATGGCTGCCAACAGCATGAAAGGAGAACCAGAGTGGAAGATGATGTGTGGTTAATTCTCCTGGAGAGACCTGTCACATTGGTTTGCTTCAGATGAGCTTGGCTATTCTCACTGGGACCTTGCTGTCACTGAGGATGAGGAGGGTGAGTGTGGGTTTTTCGTTTTTTTTTTTTTTTTTCTTTTGGAAGGCACCTCTGATCTTCGTCTTGCGTGTTGCCTCCAGTGAAGATCTCTCAGCCTGCTGGCATGTATCCTTCATGAGGTTGGAATAGACCTTCTAACTTCTGACACCGGCCTTGGGGCCTTCCCCAATGTAGATCTTTGAAACAGACTTATATTCATCATTGCTATGGCTCATGGTCTTCATCTGGACTCTTTAGGTCTGTGATGCATGGACAGGTCTCTTGCATTCTTCTGAATTTGACTTTTTGGGTGAATATTACAAAATAATCCTATAAATTTTGTGTGCTGTAGTAAGCTTATTCCCGTACAAACCCTGACTGAATCATGAGAGCAGTGCAATATTTAATAAATTGAAAAATTTGTAATATATATATATATATATATATATGTATGTGTATATATTCAGAAGATGTTGGCCTAGCATATAATTCTGCAGTCCACAAAGCAATGTGTATCTGAGTGAGAAAAACCTGTTTTCTGGCTGTGTAAAGCAGAGTGATAATTTAAATGTATTTTCTGCCAAATTAAAAGACATAACAAACCTCTGGGCGTTTTTAAAGCAATACATTGAACCATTGTTTGGTTTCTTTGTATCTAAGCTCAAGTGAACTCATAAAGTTCCCATATATTAGTAGATAAAATGCCAAACAATAACTTCCCTGTGGTTGCCTAAGCTTGCCTAAGCAGGTGCTTTACACAGCTGAGCCATCTTGCCAGACCCAAAGTATCTTGAAGAGTCCACTCATGAACTTTCCTAAATCTAAGCAGAACTGTGCTGACAGAAACAGGGTCACAGTGGCACTTTGCTCTTGAGCCTGAAAGTGGAGGGAAGCACCTGTATCTAGGGGTGTGAGTGCTTGCTCGACGCCAGAGGTCAAGGAGATGGGTTATTCAGAAAGGCACATGGCCGTGTTGCCACTTTGATTTTTTCTGAGTTATAATTCCGACTAATTTAGGTAGATAGACTCAAGGTGGAAGAACACAATCCTACTTTTGAAGTGTGGGCTGTGCACAGTAACTTCCTTCCAAGGGTACAGTTTGGAATGAGAAGAAAAAGCAGTAGCTCTTTTCGGAGATACTTACAGATAGACTTCATGCAGGTGACCATAGTCATAAACCATATTGATGGCATATGCCCTTGATATGGCATATTGAGAGTAGCTTTTAATCTTTTTGATCTTTACTTCTTGGGATTTCCTCCTGAAAACCCCATTCTATCATCAACTTACGGTTCTTCCTCTAAATTATTGAGATCCTTAAAACGAAAGAAAGTCTGAAACTGTCATAGCCAAGGGGAACCTAATAAGGCAGTTTGACTAATATGAAATTCACGTTGAAATCCTAGAACAGAAAAAATATTTATAAAAATTAAGGAAATCTTGGCTAGGCCTGTTGGCACACACCTGTAATCTCAGCACTCAGGAGGTCGAGGAAGGATGATCATTGTAAGTTCAAGACTAGCTTGGGCTACAAAGCAAGCTCAAGAGTAGCTTGAACTGCATAATGAGGCTCTGTCCCAAAAAAGACAAAAATTAAGGCTATCTTAATATCTTTATGGATTTCACTTAATGATAATACATTAATATTGACTTGTTAATGGTGAACAACGCAGTGGTACCTTTGTTCATGAAGTTGATTCTCTTCATGATTCTAATCAAAAACTCAACTGCATGAGAACCAGATTGAATTTCTCCGGAAGGTCAAAGCTGAATCTGACTACTAAATTTGATTCTGGTCTTGTACAACTTGGTTGGAAACAATCAAGTCCATGAACCTCTGTATACTGTACCCATGTAAGTTTTTTTTTTTTATTATTTATTACTTTCAATAAGAAATAACAATGAGACAGTTTCACAACACATTAATAGGATAGCCACAATAATTAATATAATGCACATTGTTGTCTTTATAGTAGTTGTTCTGGGTACAAGATGCAGACATGATAACTTTTCCAAGTACTATTCGTACAAATATTTCTTCTTGTTGAACTAACAGAAAGTAGTTGTATACGTAGTCCAATATTCCCTAATAGTAGTGGGTTATTGGCAGAGCTGGAAATGTCAGAAGCTGTTGACTTGAGCCTTTTACAGCTCAGCATATTAGTATGGCTTTACTTTTTATGCCTCATGGTTAAACTTTTCTGCTGGGTGGTTAAGTCCAAGTTAAAATAAGACCTATATTGCAAAACATGTAACTTTTGTATCTGACAAAGTCAGTCAAATCCCCTCAGAATTTACCTTGAAACCATGTACAGCATTTTGTAAAACTTTTGTAAGTGTCAGCCGTCTGGATGAGTCATGGCCATTGCTTGACCAGTTTTTTCTCTGTGAAAGCCTGAGAAAATGTTGTTGATTATAAGATGTTAATAATAGGGGAAAACAGGCTCTGGGTATGCAGCAACTCTTTGAATTGTCTTCACTAATTTTTAAATAAATCAGTAACTGTCCCTTAATTAACAAGTTGTTGGAAAGATGAAGTAAAAATAGAACAGGTATAAGAGTCACAAAATTGATACCAGGTGGCTAGAGTGTAGGGTTTGCTGCTTTCCTCAATGGGAGACACAACCTACTGCAACAGGCAAAGTTCCCAAGGCAACTGGAGTAACAGGGAAAATCGGGAGATGGCTAGGAAGGCAAAGATTTCACAGAATGAGAAATCTTGGGAGCCCATGGAAAGCTGTCTGAAACAGCGAATAGCCTGAACAAAGACAAAGCGGTGGGTTCCTTGCTGTTTCAAAGATGTATTGAGTAGAAATCTAATGGTTGGCTCTGAATGGATCTCTTCCTTGGCTACTCATTTCTAGCTTCATTTTACCTTTGTGTTCTCGTGACGTTTCTTGGTCCTCTGCCCCCTCCCAAATGCTCTGGTGTTGGATACAATGTGCACTCCGAAGACATTCTAGGTGAGTTATTGGTTCATGTCCCAGAACTCAAACTAAAGTTCTTTGTCCCTTGATTTATTCATCTTTGAAATGGGGCAAATATTGTGAGCCAGGAGGAAATGTTCAAATGGGATAGGGAAGTAGGGAGAGTAGAAAGTAAAAGGAGGAAGGGAGAAGAGAATTAAAGGCACACATGGAAACAAAGCTCTTGTAAGTAAGAAGAAGAGGGGTTGAAGTGAGGAGAGAGGCATATAACAACGAGATGAATTAAGATATATTGTTGCTAGTGTGAGACTCTGAAAGAGTAAATAAAATCTGAAAGGCACAATAAAGAAGATACATTATGTACAGATACAAATTCCCTATGATGAATATTATCATTATGTGTATCTAAAATGTACCAATAAAGTTAATTTAAAAATAAAATTTTAAAAGATTTTTCATGAGGATTAGTTTAGTTCATATTAGAAAAGAGCTTAGGATGGTGTCTGGCATGTAATACTGTGTAAGTGTTAACTATTGCTTTACTGTTACACTCTTTATTTTTAATATGGAGTCAAGAATTACTTATAAAACTAAATTCTAAGAAACAAAACCAATTCACTACGTGTAGCTTCTTTGACTTCATTTCTTTTTGATTTGATGGCAGCCATATTACTCCACTGTGACAGCATGCACATGCTGACGGAGTCGCATACATTCCATCAGTTTTGAGAGCCCCTTGGTGGATGTGGAGTGTATGTGCTCTCTGAAGAGGTGTGTTTGAAAAATTGAATGACTACAAAGTCTCACTAACCCTGAGGATAATCATGAGGGTTCCTAGTCTGTGCAGAGAGGGAAAGAGGTATCAAGATGATAAAACTGATGTTACAAGAGGTTTGATGGAGTAACATGGGAAGGAAGCCGCCTACCATTGAAAATCCCCCAATCAGGAGGGCACAGAGGCCTGTTGAGGTGGGGAGTGGGCACAAATGGGGCAGGGCTTTTTTCTCTACTTTGCCTTTCCTTGATAGCTAAGTGAGCTTGGTACATTAGGAAACCTGTGTGCACCACTACAATAATAGCAACTACCTGTGAGTGACAATAATAGCAACTACCTGCCTCTTGGCTTGAGCTGGTATGCAGTGTAAATGAGCTGTAATGCTAAAGGATTCAGAGCAGTCCTGGAACATGAGAATAACTTTCCAAGAAGCCAGAGACTTCATGAGGTAGACCTTCTCATCCTGACCTTTTAAGGCAATCCCTTTCCCCAAAATGGCTCCTGTGAGAGAAAGTGGCTCGTGCCACTTAGTGAAGCTAGTACATGGCCACACAGAGCACTTGTGTCAGGCTTCTCTGTGAAAGGGTTCACCCAGGCCCTTCTCATCAATGCTTAAGCACCTTGGAGTCTCCTATGCGCACAATGCTCTGATCATGACCTCAGGTCCTGGTTTCTTTGAGCTCCAGAGATTCCCAATGATTAGAGTGGGCTCCAGGATGAATTAAAAGCTTCCTTTTCATTTCTTCACTCCAATGCTAGGCTGTTGTCCCACTGCTCAGAATGGACCTGATCCTTTTCCCTTCCAGACCCAGTTGGAGTCAGCCACTTGTTCACTGTGGGTCCTCATTTTCCAGCCTGCCTCTGTGAGAACCTGGCTAGAGTAGTGGACTGGATTTAGCTGCTCTGCATCTGTGAACTTTGGTTTCTTTATACCATCACGTCAGAAGCTGTATGGTTTTGCAGCTGTTACTCACCTGGCAAGACATGAAGCTGTGTGCCGGTGGGAACAAGGTGCAAGGGTTTCGCTCGCAAGTTTGCTTGCTCAAGGGCCTGCATGGTTTGATTCCCTCCCATCCTATCTTAAAGCCCTCTTTCCTCATGATCAGTGGAAAAAATCCCACAATAGGATTGGTTATGTGAAATTGCACATCTTATGCAGCTTCACAGCTAGAGCCCATGCACAATTACTACTTAGCATTCAATTTTGTCACTGTGAAAGCCTTGCAGGTTAAGCATCTTAGAAGAAAATAGAAAGCAGATTTTAAATTTCCCTCATCCTTCAGATATTCTGTAATGGAGCAGTTTTCATCCTGCCAGGATATTGACTTGGTAAATGTTTTCTATTCAAGGTTGGTGTGGGAGCCCAAGGTCACCACTGGAAACTGCAGAGGCAGAGCTGGGAAAATTTACCAGCACCCAGAAAATGAGAAGCTTTACTTTGAAGCCATAGGATATGTTTTAAAGGTGGAGTCTCAATAATTTACTTTTTTGGCTGCCAGTTATATCCATTTCTTGTCAACTTGGCCTGGGAGAAAGAGGCTGGATTCATTCTAAGGGGATACACTGACTTCTCCAACTTGCCTTCTTGAGGCTGGTATGAATGTACCAGTCTTTCTGTTCCTTAGTGTCCAGGTGATTGATGTTAGATCTATGAAGCCCGAATCTTGGACATGACTGGGACTCCATGAGATACATCATGAGAAGGATATTCTGAAGAGAAGGCAATGCTGTAAAAATCAACAGGGCTGGGCAGCGAAGGCTGTAGAGGATGATTCAGTGCCATCACAGAGGGAGGCACAAGCAAGATCTGGGCAGAGAGCTTATGCTCTTCACCATAGCCTTCTTTCTATCCCTCATTCAAAACAAATTTGTGCATGTGAACTTTGTATCCCTCTCAGGTAATACCTTGCTCACATGGATAGATTAGGTGTCACTGTCTCCTTTCCATGGAGAATGGTGCTCAGTTCTCAGACTCTGGATGGCTCTACTTGGAGTCCTCTCTAGCCTTTCTGGATCTTCACCATTGACCTTGGCCATTACCTTGACCATCCTAGATCAGGCAACATAAAACCAAGGGCTAGGAGGAATGAGTTAATTGAGTCCATAGGAAATCAGATGAAGAAAGTTCATAGAATCAGGAAAGGAAAACATCTCCAGGGGAAGGGCACAGACTCTGAGCATTTGAATCTTGAGTATGTGTGGATAGAAATCTAACTGAAAAGGAACAGGCAGAGCATGCCACAAGCATCTCACATGGTCTCTGGTCCTGTGATTTACCTTCTATTTGTGGGCTGTACGACCTGCCATCCAGACACAGCAGCCTTTTTCAGTATACATCTACATAATGTTATTGAACATTTAAACTTATATCTCATTGTACATGGTCTTATTTGCAAGTGTATGTATAGTTGTTATGGAATATAATGTATTTTATTATACACATATGTTTTTTAAAAAAAATTCAACCTGCTTTTGACAAGATTCTGGAAAGTCTTCCGCAGCGTTCATGTGTCAGGCATCATTCTCTTAACATAAGTTCTTTGTGACGTTTGAATAACACTGTTTTTTTTTTTTTAAAGTATCAGTGATAATTATTTATATGTGTTATGAAACGTCTGTGAAAAAATATATATTTAAATTTTAGTACTTAGGATTTAGCCCAGGATTTCACACTGAGCTATATATTCAGCCTTTTTCAGTCTTTAATTTTGTGGCGGGGTCTTGGTTAGTTGCTAAGTTAGACAGGAGAGCTTGAACTTATGATCCTTCTGCTCCTTAGCCTCCTAGAAATCTAGCATTATGTGTGTGCATCTCCATATCTGCCTCACACACAGTTAAGAATCTTTACTGCCTGAGTATTTTTCTGCAAGAAAATGTTTAATATGTATTCGGTCATTTTTTTTTCTCCCTTCAAAGTCCATTTTGTCTATTTATTTGCATAAGTTATTGCATAGTTTCGAACACTTGTGGAGGTTTTATTTTGGATACATGAGAGCATGTAAAAGAGGCACAGTGGTGTGGGGATAACTGGCTACATGTTGTTCAAGAAGTTCTCCTTTAATTATGTTCCCCACTGGGGCTGGTGAGGAGAGAGTGCTCTGCCCTTCCTCCATTGTCCAGAGGATGGCTGCGTTGGCAAGCGGAGTTGAGAGAAGTGTAAGTCCCTGCTCTGTGTCTCTTTCATCGCTGCAGCAAGAAAAGAGAGGACTATAACAGGGCCAGAAGAAGTGACAGCGGTGCTGGCTAGAGGAGACATCCTGAGAAACAGAAACCTCCTAGGATAGCCCCAGTCATACGACTATCTAACATTATTAACCTAAAAGCACCATCAAGAAAACAAAATAATTAGAAAATGACAAGACCAAAATACATAGTGTAATCCCAAATGACCAGCTTATCCAGGACAAGCTGAGAACCCAAAGAGGTAGAGGAAAGCAGAAGCCAACGAATGGAAGGCACTGAAATGATAGCAGCAGAAGTGCGAAGATAAATGGAAGAGGACACAGAAAAAATGACCTCCAAGGTGCAAAAGGAAAAGACTACTAAAGTAAAACACCTTAAAGCAGATACAGAGAAGCAAAGAGAAGAGCTCAGGAAAATGATGGAAAACATCAATGCCAGACATGGATGGAAAATAGGATGAAGAAACAGGTGCAGACAAAAATGCAGGAGAGTAGAAACACCATTGAAAGTATGGTGCTTTTTCTGTGTTGCTATGCCATGAAAAATTATTTTCCATTTTGTGACTTTTAGTTTATTAACGTCTTTTTGTGTTAAATGTGTCTCTCGAATGCGGTATATTGTTGGATCTTACTTCTTGATCCTTTCTGCCACTCTGTTTCTTTAGATTTGTGAGTTGAGAACTAGCTCTATGGAATGCTCTGGAAGACATGCTAGAAAGATATAACAAAGACCATAAACACAGGAACAGCAATAGAAAGAAGGGCAAACAATTAAACAGAGCAGAAAGACCAGGAGTGAGCAGCAAGCAAACAATATGAAAACAAAAAGCCAATATATATCAGTTATAACCATAGTCTCAACACAGCAGATTGTAGGATGGCAAGGGTAGAATATCAGATCTAGAAGACAAAAACTAAAGCAGTGACCAAGAAAAGAAAGATATCTTAAAAATTATAAGAGATCACAAAAAATTAATTCCATACCTACAGGATGAAACACAGAAGAACAACATAAGGTTAATTGGAAGCAGCAAGAAAGGTGGAGATAGCACAAATGCCACTGAAGAACTCTTCACAGAAGTAATAGAAGAATATTTCCAAAATATGGATAAAAATTTGACATACAAATAAATAAAGCATGTAGAACTCCAAATAGTCATGGCCAAAATAAATCTGCACCAAGGCATAAAATAAAGATACCAGAAATTCAGCATAAGAACATAATATTAGAAGCAGCTAAACAAAAGAAATACCACCTATAAAGGAAAGCCCATTAGAATCATCATGTTTCTCAACACAAGCCCTAAAATCAAGAAGAGTTTGGAGAGAAATATTTCAAGCCCTAAAGGAAACAATCTTCAACTCAGATTGATGTACTCTGAAAAACTGTCTTGCAAAACTGATGAGGAAAGAAGATACTTCTATGACAAAGAACAACTGAATACATTTATGGCCATCAAAAGCTATATAACATGCTGTAAAAGACATGCTAGAAAGTGCCTAAGTGCACTCAGCCACCTTATCTTCAACACAGCAGCCGAACATGTTCAATGGAAGAAAGATAGTGTTTTTAATAAGTGGTGCTGGAAAAATGGGCTCTCCATAGGCCAAAGACTGAAAGTAGACCCATATCTGTCCACATGCACTAAAATTAAAATGGGTTAAAGGTCTAAAGATTGAAAGAGAAACACTCAATTTACTGAAAGAGAAAATGAGCAGAAATTCATGAAGACATAGGTTTAGACAGACTTCAAATGGGATCTCATTTTATTAAAAAGCTTTGAACAACAAGAGAAATCACCAACAGAGAAGTCTCTGCAGGACTTCAAGGTGGTTCTGTTTGTCAAGTGATCAGTTCAGGTGACTCATGTCCATCCCAGCAGTGTTTGCAAATAAGAAAGAAACTGGGACAACCTATGTAAATCTCAGGTTAATAAGGAGAGTAGAGGAAACAACTACTTTATTCACTCTCAAAATTTTGTGTCCTTAGAAATTATACTACATGTTGTAAATCGTGTCAATCAATCAGAAAATATTTTGTGCACATTTATATTTTTAAAGTTTTATTTTTTAAAAAATGTATTTAGTATGAGGTCTACAGGATCTCACCATGCAGGTCAGACTCATAGTGATTCTCCTGTTTTTACCCTCCCAGGTACTGGGATTACAGCTGTGCACCACCACACCCGGTATCAACTGCTGTCTCAGCATGTCGCAGGGGTGGGGCCAGCATGGCACACCCGAGATTGAACGCCGCCCCCCCTGCGTCTGCCTGAGCAGGTGCTTTAATCCACTGAGCTATCTGGCCAGCCCTTTCTTGCATATTTTTTAAATTTATAATTTTATTACTTTTAATAAAAAATAACAATAGGACAGTTTCAAAACATGTTAGCAGGACAGCCACAATAATTAATACAATGCATATTGTTGTCTTTATAGTAAAAAGTTATGGTAAACAAATGCACAAGTTATCTTGTACTCTTGTGTATTTGTTTACCACAAACTTGTTACTATGACTGAGAGTATCTTGTCATTCCCACCTTTCTACTCAAAATCACCCAGGGAGGTGCTCTATGATCAGACTTGAGAGTGATCAGATTGTATCCTGAGCCATGGGTTGTTGTAAATGCTGAACTTATCTAAACCATCTTCTGTCCTTAAATGGCATCACAAAATTGTTGGCTTCTAGGTGTTATTTTTAAAAACCACTTCTGAAGAAGCTGATCCACCTCTTTCGCAGCTGGCTTCTGAAATCTAATCCTCTGACAAACATTTTCTCAGGTCATAGGGTTCAAGAATTATGGCAAAAATCATAGGCATGTCTGTATGAGATAAAAACTTAGCATGTTTGGTAAGCTTTTTAAAAGATCTAGTGAATGGTCTTTAGTAAAGAAGCATGTGGTAACCTCAGGGAAACCTTTTAAAGTTTATATTTTCAAACTAAATCATTTCTTAAAGCAAATGTTTATTTTTAAAAGAAAGAGGAAATGGTAACATACAGTTGAGAACCTTTAACATGGTGTGTAGTGTTGGTAGAAATTGCAATCCCTGTACTCTAGTAAAATTCTAGGCTCTAATCAGTGATAAGCGAGAGTTTTATAGTTTGGCCATGGTTCATCCTGCCTTATGTCCTTTTCATAGAGAGAAATCCTAAATGACTTCAGAAGTTTTTACTGCAAATTGACAGAAACATGTAATTTGTATTTTAGACATATAGCTAATTAAAAATGGTAAGAGAAAGACGACAATCAAGGCTGGGGATATGGGTCTGTGGCTTGAGCACATGCCTGGTAAGTGCAAGGTCCTGAGCTCAATCCCCAGAACTGAAAACAAACAAACACCACAGTCAAAAGCCAAATGGGTAATGGCAGACAGAAAAAAGGGACAGGAATGGAAATGGAAATGGAATGGAACTACAACAACCTATCAAGACTGCTAATTTTTAAAAAACGGAGATGCAAATTAAAAACACTCAAGAAACACATTGGTCAGATAGTATTTTGACAAAAGCCCCTAAATTTTGGGTATTACGTGGTCCATACATTGTGTCAACTTGGATCCCCTTGGTTGTTCCACACTTTGGGCTGTGGGGGCCTCAGCTCACAGCACAGGAAGGGCCCTGCTCCAGAGTAACTCAGCACCGGAAGGACCTACAAAGGGGTTGAGGAAGCGGTCCGCATTCCACTTCCTATGAGGAACTTCAGTCTTCTCCGTCAGCTTGACTTCATCTCCTGGCTTGCAGCACAGACTCTTCAGCCTCTGGCTTACATCCTACAGCTTCTGTAGCAGATTCTCCAGCTTCCGTCAGAGTTCTTTAACCTTCCATCACAGACCCATCAGCCAACTGATGGAGACTTGCAGGGAGCACTTCAGTGAGCTCAGACCTCGGGACTGAATCCTTCAGTCTCGGTGTACAGACTCCCTCTGCACGCTTCCCCATCCAACTCTGTGGCTGACTGTTGTAAGCCAATCTTGCAATTTCTTATACATTTGTACATCTTCTGTTATATCTGTCCCTCTAGGAAAAGCCTAACATAGCAAGCATCAAACTTGTATACATTTTGGAATAATCTGTGCAGGGAGCTTATGTGGATAAAGAAGAAAAGGGATATTCCAGCTGGAGAAAAGGCTGGAGAGAGCAGGCTGCACTCAGATGACTAGGATCAGAGTGGCATGAACGGAGTCAGAAAAGGCTGAATTTCAAAGAAACGAGGAAGATGGGCAAAGGCGAGGATGTAGGAAGGAAGCTGAGTGAATGATGCCTGGCTACGCAGGGCTTTTGTGGAAGTGTAGCTAAAGTACCAAGACAGAGCTTTTCACAGACTCAGCACTAGGCCACTAGCTTTGTCCTTGGAAGTTTGCATGACAGCGACAACCAACTCTATCTCATATAAATGAATAAATGAATGAAAGAGGGAATGAATGCATCAACACATTTTGTACAATGTAAAATATTCAAACATGATCCTAATAATGGCAGTAATCATCACACATGATTATTTGTATGATGCTTGCTATGTTAGGGTTTTCCTCAAAGAACAGATATAATACAAGGAACAGATATAACGCAAGATGTACAACTTCACAGCTTAACAAGGGTTTTACATCTTTTAAAGTGGTATTGCTTTCTTGGTTTTCTTTAACCAAAGAATGTCATTATTTACCAGAGCACCCACTAAAAATGAAAATGTGCTACTGACTGCACTGGTTTAAATGTTCATAAGAAATGTACCTGCGTGCCATCCCTTTTGATGAATTTAACCTATAATTTGATGATACAAGAAAACACCTCTGTTCGAGCTCTGCGAAGAAACAGGAAAGATCACAGGAGACAAGGAACAAAAACAGCCAGCAACGAGGCACCCTGCAGGGAGCAGGGAACAGGGAGCAGGGGAAGGTGTGATTAATAAAACAAAAAAGAAAATTTTCATCTAAAATGAAAAAGGGGAAGAGAGAGAAACAGCTGCATTTATACAAGACAATGTAATTTGCTTCCATTTATGGGCATAATAGGAAAAAAATAACTGGAGCGTTGAGGTCAAAATTGGGTTGAATTGAAAAGAAATCCAACTGGATAAAATGGCAACGCTGAACTGAAATGTAAGGTGCCCTGGAAATGGCACGAAAAATGAGGAAAATGGTTGTACTTGAGGGCGGTGATTGCTCTGACCCAAGGAGCAGGGTGTGTATCCATTTAAGTATCCACACTTTCCAGCCTATTAGAATTCACAGAGACTGGGTGCCTCACTCTGGGAAGTGTATGCTGAGCTGCTCTGTGGAGTCCCAAGCGCCTCTGCGGAAGGACACCTAGGCCATTTCTCTTGAGCAGTGGATCAGAAGGAGCTGAGGCCCCTTCAGCCCCCAGTCCGCTCTGTCACTCAGCTTGCCATGATCCACCGAGCGAACAGCTCCTGAGGTTACACCCTCAGTGTGCCTTCATCTCCAGATACCCAGTCACTAGCAGTGCTCTCAAATGTGGCTCCTGAAAAATGTCTCTAATCTCAAGAATGACTGATTGATTTTGAATTTTAGAGAAATATTTCTGAAATGAATATAAAACATGTGATGAATAAAATGCTGCACATTGTAAATAAATTATTTACAAACTTAAATGAATATAACAATAAAAATCGTCTAAAATAAAAATGAAGAATTTACAGATCAGTCATATAATAGTTCATTCAGTACCAAAATCAAGAAACCTATATTCAAATAATTAGAATTCTCAAAGTAGAAAGAGGTAGGCAATAAATATTTAAAGTTATAAAATTTCTAAATGTAGTTGAAATTATAGCACCACAGTTCCAAGAAAAATGAACCTTTTGCACAAGAAATAGGAATAAAATCATACCAAGATACATAAAAATGAAGTTGTCCTAAACTAATTCTAAAGAAAAAATCATTAAAGCATATACGTAAAACAAAAATATTAGCTATGGAGGTGCAAAATTAGAAAGTATCTTATTCCACATTAGGAAAAAAAAGCAAGTGGGTAAGAAACTGGCATAATTAATTCAAGTTGCTAGAAAAAAAATCTGTCCTCATTGAATTTTATATTTAGGAAGCATATCTTTGAAAACTAAAAGTAAAATATTTTACTCAAAATATTCTAATATGTCCAGACATCGCATATAGAAAAGAGCAAAGACCATAATTCAGAAGGTAAGAGAAGTTGCTGTGTGGTCCTAGGTAACCGATAAACAATTCTCAAAATGGTATTGATGCAGGACTATGTAAAATATAATTATATTAGATGAAGCCATTTAAAAGGTCATTGAAGATTTCTACAAAACAGTTATCAATCTTATGTCAGGTTATATATATATATATTTCATATATGTGTGTTTGTATGTGTGTAAGAGACAAGGAAGAAGTAATAAAAAGTGAAAGAAAAATGGAAAATACTTTTTAAAGTTTCTAATACTAGGAGTAAATAGCATACTATGTCTTATAAGTAGATCATAACTCAAAGATACAGTCTAAGAATAAAACAAAAGTTAAAATCAAACAATATTCAGAAAGTTAAATATTAAATATTTAAAAACAATATTCCAGAATGAAAATTAAATCACAAATCCAGCCAAGAGGCCAGAATGTTGTGTATCATATGTATGAAACTGTGATCAATTCAAGATATTCACATAGTATTTGAATAGGTTAATATATACAAAAATATCTAAGAGAAAGTTTTCATAGTAGCAAAGAATTACTAGGAATAAAACATAACATAAAGACTGGAGTAGCAAATATATGACCAGCACTTCTAACAGTTTGGGGATAGGATATCGCACAAAGTTCTAGTATGTTGTGGACATAGATAGTGTCCATAATGTTTACTGGTGGTCAGGTGTCACTTGTGGGACTGAGTTACTGCTATTTCCTTGATATCCAACCTGTAGACCCAAACAGAGTCATGATCCACAGGTTGCAGGAGAAGTCCATTTGTAGAATATGCTGATGGATATATTCTGCTGCTGTATACAAAGGAATAGCTGAAAGACTGCTTTTGTATATCTTTTTTTCTTTTGTGTTTAATTGTTTGCAATATTTGGTGGGTTCTTTCCATTCTCATTCATGGAGTTGTGGACATTTTGACCACTCTCTAGAATATCTTTTATTTTTTTAATTTTATGTATGTATGCATGCATGTATGTATGTATGTATGTATGTATTTGTTTGTTTGTTTATGCAGAACCAGGGATTGAACTCAGGCCCTTGTGCTTGCCAGGCAAGTGCTTATTCTACTGGCTATTTTCCCATCCCCCTAGAATATCTTTTACTAGTCTTTGTGGGGTTGGCTTTGTCATCATAAAATTCTTTAGCTGTTCTTTGTCATGGAAGTATTTCACTTCTCCATTGAACTTGAGAGTTTTGAAGGGTATATCAGTCTGGGTTGGAATTTTTTTTCTTGCAAGACTTATAGTACTTTTCTCCATGCTCTTTTTGACTTGATGGTTTGTAGAAATATGCCATTATTCTAATGAGTTTTCCTTTAAATGTGTTCTATTTCTTTTCTCTAGTGGCTTTTAGTGTACTGTTCCTGGGCTGAATTTCTAGGATCTTGATTATTCTATGTCTGGGTGTGGTTTTAATTGGGTTGATATTATTTGGAGTTCTGCATGCTTTGGTTACTTGAATGTCAGATTGTTTCCCCATAATTTGGGAAGTTTTCTGCTAATACTTCTGCCCATATTCTTTTTACATCATTTGCACAAACTCCTTCTTTCTCTCTGATGCTTATTAGTCTTATGTTGTTCATGTTTGCATGGTCTTGCAGATGCTGCATTATTTTTCCTGCATCCTACTGTGCTTAAGAGACATTTTCTTATCTTTTCACTAGCTGCAACAGTGTCTACAAGGTCTTAAAGTCTATTTTCGCTTTCATTGAAATGGTTTTGCCAACTTGTGATTCAAGTTTTAATTTCCTGTACAGCACTTTGAATTTGCTTCATGCATTCTCTTTCTGTCCTATACTGTTCATTCAAGGATTCCATCAATTTTCTATTCCGTTTTACTTTTTTATCAGTGTCTTCTTTAGAAGCACTTAGTACTTCTGTCATCATAGGTATTTTTTCTTTTTTTACTTCAGAAAGTATTTCTGATATGATTTCCTCTATATCTTTCTGTAGTTGTTTCTTTACTTCAGATGCAATTAATTCAGAGATTTCAGGTGTGTGGTTTTCAATTTCTTCCATGCTATTGTCTCCTGCATCTGTTCCGGGTGGATTTGGGGCCTGAGACTGCATTTTGCTCCTTCTCTTTGTCATTTTGTATAGCACTGTCTTCTGACCTTTGCTGTAGAGATTTGGTGTAGTTTTTATCTTCACTCCAGGTTCAGATCTACCAAATTCAAACTTCCCAGGTGGGTGTGGTTTGGATGTGGCTGCTCTGTTCTACTTCTTCATGCTGCAAACCTTGGAGGAAAACCTGCTATGCCACAATGGCAAGATACTCTGCTCCTGGATGAGCTGGGTGGGCCTTACCTCTAGGCTCTCTGTAGGAAGTTCTGCCACAGGGTCCCACAACAGGTGTGATTGATGGATGAAGTCCCGCTCACACACTAGGCCTGGACTCTGGTCAAATGGCGATCCCAGGTAGTCTCAGTCACAGGCTGGGCCTGGGCTTTGTGACAAATGAAGTTCTGTCAGGCCCAAGGTGGTCATATTTATATGCCAGGCCTGGTTACTGGATCTAATGAGTTTCTGGCAGTCTCACTCACAGGCCAGGCCTGGATGCGCAGTGGCTCCACAACCCTGTCTCCTGGGACATCTCTTGTTGTGGGTCCAGTCCTGCTTGTCTGTGGGATGACAACTGCAGTGGAGATTTTGTGCCTGGGCCTCTCTCTATGTGGGAGTTTCTCCCTAGGAACATTTCAGACATTTCCCACTGCATGGCTCAGTATGCGTCCACACTCTTTGCCTGCTAAGTCATTTCATTTCATCTTTATCCCTAGAACAGAAGCTTTGGCAGAGTAGAAACCTATCTAACTCACTTACCTTCATCCCCTCCTCAGTTCCTGACATGGCATTTAAGAGTGCCAACTTTGGCACCCATTATCTTGGCCAGAATCTTGGCACTAAAACTTATTGGAAGTGTTGGTGCAAAGCTCTGTGCTTCCTTTTAATTCTCTGTAAGGCAACAATGTAGAATTTGGAGTGGATTGAATGAATTAATATACATCAAGCACCTGCCAGGCACTAGGAAGTTCCTGCATAAGTTTGAATTTTGTTTTAAATTAACACATAATAGATGCCCAGTGAATGCGTGTTGGAACAAGCGAGTGAAAGCTGTAGGCATCAGCTTACCCATCTTCTCTTCAATGAAACCCAAGGTAGGGCTGCTTCGTTTCTCTATAGTATGGACTGCCTCACTTGGTGTTTTGCTTCTTTGTCTTACTCCTGGGGTTTCATTTCCTGATGAGATGGGCATAATTTAAAAACAGCCCCTAATTTCTGTACCTAGGGCTCTTTATGTCAAGTTTTACAAGGTTAGGGACCCACAAAATTAGAACAGGAAGACAGACAGGCCTGCGGAGTGCGTCCAAGTGGTTCTGCATCCCAGGAATGCAGGTGCAGAAGTCTGTGGTCCAGCGCCACACAGCTGTGGGGCGTGTGTGGGGAGGGATGCTGATGGTGAGAGAGCTGACAATCAGGTCGCTTGTATGGCCCAGGTTGTAGTCTTTGGATTAGAAAGCTCATGAGTCTTGGCACTGCCTCCCACTGGTCAAGCAACGGGTGAAATCATCATTCATGTTACTGACTTGCGATGAACACGGAAAGAGAGAATACATGTGGTCTGCTTCGGAGATGTAGGAGGAGGGAAAACAGCCAAAGGGGAAGAGCACTGTGTGCCAAAAAGTGGAAAGTGCCTAGAGGAGGGTGTAACGGAGCAGAGCAGAAGAGACAGAAGTGGAGGGTGGAGGCTGAGCAACCAGCCGGCGCTACCCTGCAGAGCCCCACAGGGGACTGGGACTGGGACACCAGCTGGGAAGCCTGACTGCTGGAGGCTCAGGTGAGGTTGACATTGAAAACACAAGAATTAGATCCAACTCTGCGACACAACGTGCTCTAGCTATTCCCACTTCTTGCTGCTAGAAATCAGGCTCTCTCTCCTCTTCCACAGGGACCAGAGATTTAGTCTCAACTCAGGAGGACACTAGTCAGAATGAAGAGGAAGAGCGCGGCGTCAGACTGAGCTTGGAGTTCTCAGGAAGGGGACTCAGGGCTGAGGCACTGCCCTCTACCCCCACGCCCAGCTATCCTCCTGGTTTGCCTCAGGAGCCTCCCCAGCCAGGGCCAATTCCACGCACCTCCACTAGCACACACACGACTCTGCCTTGGAGAAAGGACTGCTCCAGAGAAAACTATGAGAAAGTGTCCCCTGGGAAAACCTCAGTTTTTCTGCAAGCCACCTCTCAGTGGGGCACCGTTTCCACCATTGCAGCAGAGCTTCCTGCCGTGCTTTAATGCCTTGCTTTCAAATATGAGCAATCACTCATTAAAGATGTAAGAAATTGTCACAAAAAACAGGAAAAAGGAAGTCTGATGAAATAAAAATGCAGAGGGAACAAAAAACACTTAAAAATTTTGTTATTAATATCTTTGGGGATATACCAGGTATCATAGGTGTTTTTTTTTTTTTTTTTTTTTTTTTTTTTTTTTTTTTTTTTTTTTTTTTTTTTTTTTTTTTTTTGTGGAGACACAAGTTCAAACTCAGAGCCTTATACTTACCAGGCCGACATGCCATGGAGCTATCTCCCCAGCCTCAACTAGGTATGGTAGGAAAATGAATTCATTTCTTAAATTAAAAAAAAAACAATTACAGTAAAAGACATTGCCAGTAACCCACCTCAGAGACATTTTTCTTTTGTTTTATCTCTTTAGTACAGGGTCTATGCTATAGAGTCTCGCTACACAAATAGGACTCACAGCGATCCTCCTGTTTTCAGCCTCCCAAGCACCAGGATTGCAGGCGCCACCACCAGGCCCAGTCTCAGCGCTGCTTTTCTGTTGGAAGACCCATGTCCCAGACATCCTGCTGCTTTCTGAAGCAGTTCTGGAAGTTCTCTTCTCTAAGTGTCCTTAGTTGGATTGTTGGGGCTGCCTCAATGCTCTGCCTGGATGCTCTGCCTCAATCCAAAGGGGCTACTATTTGTGACCATTTAGAGTTTGGGGAAGGACTGGAAGTCACAAAGTGCCAGCTGTGATAAATAAGAGCATGAAGCCACACCACAGTGCATTTAGGAGTCTGCCTTTCCCTGCCCGGCACTCAGTAGCACTTTTCACAGTATTTCTAACCCCTAGGGCATTCATGGAAGAGGCCTTCTGGGATTGCTTCAAAAAGCAGCCAGAGACTGGGTGTCATGGCGCAGGCCTGCAGTGCTGAAGAGGCTGAAAACAGGATGAGCCCTACGAGTCAGAGACCCTGTATCAAATACATTTAAAAAAAAAAAAAAAAAAAAGGGCAGCAAGAAGACATGATATGCGTATCTGAAGCTACCATGAGTATTCTGAGGGGGACTGATAGCAATGGATAAACTATGATGAGCTTTTAAAATTTCATCATTCACCCTAGGGCCTGACCAGACCTGATAAAGTAAAATGTTGAATTCATGGACAAGAATAATAAAGGAATAACAAGGAATATAAAAACATACTTCTTGTCTTAATCACTTCTCCCTCATTGCTGAAATTCTCAACACCCAAAGATAAAGGGGGACAGGGTTAGTTAGCTCACAGCTTCTAAAGCTTTCAGTTTGTAAACGATGGGCTCCAAGGCAGGGAGGCACACAGCAGAGGGCGTCATTCATGACATGGGAACAGAGTCAAAGCAGCAGTAGGAGTAGAAACGCTCTCAGTCCTTCATATGGTATCCAGGCTATGGGGATTAAGGTGGAGTGGATCCAGTCAGTGTGCTGGTACCTTCTCAGTCACTCTCAGAGCCAGCATTCTTAATCCCAGCATTGCGCCATGAATCAGTCACATACACCAGATGGAGCCACCTCTGAAAAAGCCCTAGGTCTTCATGAGTCCTTAGAGGGGATAGCTAGATTTACATCACAAGACTCTTCTGTTTTTAAAAAAATTAAATGACTCAGATGAAACATTAATTACAAAAATTGCTAAAAATATCAAGAAAGTCACAAACTGGAACAGAAGTCAAGAAAGTAACTATTAGGATTCAAGAGAAAAGAAAAACTAGAGAATGAATCTAAGAGATGACAGTTTAGCTAATAGAAATTCTAAAGAGAATAAAACCCGGGAGGACATTATGAGAGACATTCCATAGAGACAGGAAGATGCTGCTCTTGGCTCAATCCCCACAACAGCCAAGAAATAGAGCTGCAGAAATCTGACCACGAGGGAAAATGAGAAGAATCGGAAGCTTTGCATGATAATCAGCACAAAGAAATGCTGTTCGCAACAGCATTAGAAGAAACAAAGTTCTGAGGGAAATTATTATCAGTGTGTAATTCTCTAACAAGTTGCTCTCAATCGACCTGGAATATATCTGAAGCCATTTTCAGATAGGAAAGGCTGAAAATTTTAATGTTCCCTACCTACAGCCACCCTCCTGAAGCTTATGGAAGACATATTTCAGCAAAAGAAGAGAGTAAACCAAGACACAGGAACTGGAAAATATGGGACCAAGGGAATAGGAATCTAACAGAACTGTAGGTTGTTGAGCCCCAGCCCTAGCTGCAGAGCAGTCTGGGGGCCTCAGCTAGACCACATTCCTGTTTCCAGCCACGGATTGGTGAGTGGGAGACCAGGCAGCACCCAGGAGACTCCAAGAGCTGAAGAGGTAAGGCTGGATTCTCAAGGTTCAGTACCAAAGAGGAAATGATTGTGGAAAGAGAGCTGAGGTTCACAGAAAGGATATGGACTACTTTCTGGAGAAATGTATAACTAGACAGTTCTGCGGTGTGAGTAGCATACAGGATGCTCACCCAAACCCAGACGGTGTGTGTCCCTCGGGAGTGGGACCCAGCAGTCCCTGACATAGCCAAGAGATGTAGATTTGTGTGGCTGTTGCTAGGATAAAATAATGCACTGCTTTAAAGTCTAGTTGCTTAGATGTGCTGAGGAAGACAGCCTATAATAGTAAAACACAGTATAGCCAATACATAAGCCAGCAGCACAGTCATTTATTATCATCAAGTGGTATGTGCTGTATATAACCGCATGTGCTGTTCTTGCCTAGGACTGGCTATGCAGTATGTGTGTTTATATCAACATCACCAGAAATATAGGAGTAACACATTGTGGTATGACATCACGACGGCTCAATGTCACCAGGCAATAGACATTTTTAAGCCCTGTTATAGTCATACGGCACTGCTATTACATATGCGTGTGGTCCGTCACTGGCAGGAACATTTTTATGCCATGCACGACTGTAGTTGAATAATGACACAAGCCTGTGAGAAAATTAATCAAGTCCAGGGAAAAATATGTCCAGGGATCAGAGGGCAGAACATCCAGAATTCATACAGGATGGGAATAATGTCCATTCCCAATAACAAAGCAGGACACCTTAAAAGTCACAAGGTGCTTGAAAATAAAGGTCTCATCTCAGGGAAGAGAAGAACTAATCCTTTGCAGTACCCAGCCAAACTCTACCAGGCATTGAAAGAGACGGGAAAATATGACTCATG
>PVJA010018052.1:0-33619 GCA_004027025.1 Myocastor coypus | reverse complement strand
TTTCTGTGAAAGCCTGAGAGAATGTTCTTCTCTGGGTGACTCTCCTTAGACACATTATAGCTCATTTATCCTTTTCCTCTGAGGTCCCAAAATCTCCTTGACCAGAAAATTTTGGACACCTCTGAGTTGTAAGATATTGCAGCACAGGTTCTCTTATATCCTGAGTCTTTACTGACCTTGAAGGGCTAGGGTCAAAATATTGGCTATCCTCATAGCCCTTCTTTTTCTCCAATTTTTGGTCTGTTAACTTACATTCTCAAACCTCCAGCAGAAATGCTTTGTGATACTATTACTCTATAACACTTGAGCTTATGATCACTGGTTTTCTGAGTATCAAATATCTTTGACTTAGCTTGGAATTGATATTTTCTGTCCATCACTGATATTCTAATACAGTGCGATACAATTCCATACAATGTGATATAAGCAGTTACACAATTTTGGCACAGATATTTGGAAATTCAAGGAAATACAAAATTGTACCCTTTCAAGAATATGGTATTTGGCCCAGTCTCTTATTTTCAACTACTACTGTTGAGAGAGAGAGGATGACAGTAACTTAGTTTACACTGAAGGCAGTACACATCAAAAAGACAAGAGTGACATGCATTCCTAGCATAGTTTTGGTGTTACATAGTGCTATGATCAATATGATGAACCTTTTGAAGGTTCTTGAGACCAATATCTGATTCATCCTGTGTACATAAGTGCATGGTTTTGCTCTTGTTATGTTTTCTGCTTTATCTGCTTCCAGTCACTTCGTTGTTTAATCCATAACACATTCAGCTGTGTTATGCACTTAAGTTCCTATTTTCTTCTTTAAAGTTCTTATATTAGGGAGACTATACGATACTTACACCTGTAGGTCTGCTTTATTTCACTAATGAGTATATGTTCAATATACATCTATCTATACATGAAGTCTTCAAACTTATCATTCTTTATAGATGAGTAATATTCCATTGTATAAAAATACCATATTTTTTAACCATTCTTCAAATGATGGACATTTTGGTTGTTTCCAAGATTTGGCTATTACAAATTGGGCTGCTGTAAACACAGGTACACAGATATCCTATGGTATGATGTTTTCAGTTCTTCTGGGAAAATTCCCAGTAGGGGATAGCTGGATTGAACAGGACTTCCAATTCTAGTTTTGTAAGGATTCTCCACACTGCTTTCCATAATGGTTGCACCAATCTGCATTCCCACCAGCAGTGGAGAAGTGTTCTTTTACCCCACAGCCTCTCCAGCACTTGTTGCTGGTTGATTTCTTTATGATAGCCATTTTTTTGGGGGTGAGATGGTATCTAAGTGTTTTTTTTTTGTTTTTTTTGTTTTTTTTGTGAGACTGGGGTTCAAACTCATGACCTTGCACTTGCCAGGCAGGCACTTGTGCCACAGAGCTGTCTCCCCAGCCCCTGTAAATGTTGTTTTGATTTGCATTTCACGAATGGCGAGTGATGTGGAGCATTTCTTCATGTATCTGTAGGGTTGCTGCTTTTTTTTCCTCTGAGAAGTGTGGGTTCATCTCAGATGCCCATTTCTGAATTGGGTCTTTGAATTTTGGAACTCTAATGGTCTTTAGTTCTTTGTAGATTCTGAATACTTTTTAGTTCAAATCTTTTCAAATTTGTGAGTTGTCTTTTCACTCTGTTGGTGATTTCCTTTGTCATGCAGAAACTTCTTAACCAGAGGATGACCTGTTTGTTGATGCTTTCAAGTGTTAAATGTGCAATTTGATTTCTGTCCATGAACTTTTTGCCTACTCTGATGTCTTCAAGATTTCCTCGCTCTATATATTTTTTTCAATGTAAAGGTGAAATTTTGCAATACTTGGAAGAATTAATTAGAAAGAAAATGATACTATCACTCTATTTTATTGGTTTTTTGTATTAATGGCCATCAAACATAATGCTTTTAATTAAAAGTAATTATAATTACATGATGACTATTACATCATTCTACAATAACAGGTCTATGTTTCTTTCAAAAAAGGTCTGTACGTACCCCTTAACTTGTATCCACAATTACCAACCTTTTAATTGCAAAATCTGACAACTTTTCTATGTTGACAGATCTCTTTTTTCCTTCTCTGATGTATCAGAAAATGGTTTTGAGGGTGCGTATGCCCACTGCACACCAATTCCTGGAGCTAATGTTTTCATGCCATTGTGTGTGTATGGGGGGCAACTTTACATTTATGTCCAATGGAAATGCAGACAACAGAGTATTCACCTGGAATAATCAATAAAGCAGAATGATGAGGTCAACTTTCAAGTTATTAAGAAATCCACAACATCAAGGACAAAATTTCCAGTTAGAAAATGTCATGACACTTATTTCATTAATATAATCAAGTCACCTCAATGTGCAATAGATGTACAGATGAAGATGCATGTTATGATGAAGGAACCTTGCTTTATTCCAAATCTCTCCTCTCTTTCTTTATTTGTTCATGTTTGCAGCACATAATGATTACATTTACGGCTGGGGTTTGTACACATACAGAGCACACCTTAATTCTTGTCTTTGGTTCATCCACTCTAGTTTCTCAAAGCTCTTCTTCCGCTTCCTTCTTGAGAAAGCTCTATTTATATTTTTCTTCAACCCTCTTCTCGATGGCATCATAGCTCTTTTACAGTTACTATAGAATCAGGCGGATTAATACCAAACTAGTTTCAATTCTTAACTGTGATTCTTAAGTATGGGATATTGATGCTCTGAATCTCATTTTCCTCATTACAAAAATCACACTTATTCCTATGCAGTCGGATGGGTACACAAAATCATCCAATGCTGGGTGCATTGAGCTCACTGCTTCCCTCAACATTTTCCTAAATTAGTACTTCACAGAAGATTGTACAGTTGCATTAGAATTTGCATCTCTAATTGTTCAGCAGTAGTTTTATGTTTTTCCACATACTGCAATTCACTCTCTAATAAATCCAATTGGACTAATATTTAGTATTTAAATGGATTTCTAATTTCTCTTTGTAGAGCAGGATCTTTTTTTTCTGGAATATATGCACACTTGGCAATAAACAAAAAAATAATGTCATTTAATTTGCCTAGTGAAAGCTAGATTATGTTCTCGGTCCATTTATTCATTCTAAAATAAAATAGTGTACTTGAGTTCATGCAGTTAATAAACTGTAGAGATTAAAATTTGAAGATACACACCTTTTTCTAAATTCATGTATAAATAAACAATGATATGGGACTAAAAATAACCTTAGATTTTTTAAAGCTATGTGCTATCTTGGGATCTATCCAGCCAAGATGCTATCAAACTATTCCTCCCAACTTTGATTGCACCAGCCACAATCACCTACGTGTGTATTGCTTCTCTTTGTAGTTTGGACTACAAAAATGTGTTTGGACAAGGACAGGCATATCTGCTATGAATGGATTCTAGGTGTTAGAATCTCATATTTTCTAATATGCTGTGTTTCATTGAGACCACTGCTTCAGTCAAGTCTTTCTTGGGTTACCTCTGCTATGAAAATCAGGCCAATACATTTCTTAATAAATATATCGGTATATTATTATAAGAATTCTTATTATGAACAAAATACACAAATCAAACTGGCATAATGAATATAAAGTGGAAAACATAATCCACTGCTCACCATATTCCATTTCACGTCCCAGATATAATTGCTATTATTCTCATTGTTTATAGTGATTAGAGCCACTCTAGCCTGATGTAATGCTTCTCTCTCTCAGTGACAATTAAAGAATTAAGCATAAAATGTGTTAAGCACTCTGTAGACAACTCTCATTTATTTTAAATTGCCATATCCAATGACAGTGCTTAATTTTGTGGCAGGATTCTTCCAAGTGACACTATGCTGTAGAACAGAAATATCTCTCTATGTCCAGACCTGTGCCTGCATCTCCCTGTATCTCTTCCTTCTCCTTTTTCTTTTCTCTCTCTCTTTTTCTTTTTCTCTCTCTATCTTATCTCTGTGTCTCTCTGTCCACCTGCCTCATTGGTGATGCTAGAAGAAATTGTTCTTATACACAAAGTTTTGAAGAAAGATGTCAGAGAAATACAGAAAAATGTCAATATCAGTTGCTCAGCAATTAGTGTCAAAATTCACAAGAGAAATGAAACTAGAAAATCAAAAGTTTGGAGGAAAACGTAAGATTAATGGACAAAAGTTTCAAAAGCAATTAGAATTTAACTTTTTTCTTTAAAATTATTGACTGATACTGCTAACTTTTTATAAATCCATTTATCAATTTAGTCTCACTATGCATTCCAGACTCAGAGTGATCATCCTGCCTCAACCGCCCCAGAGCTGCATACATAGCATGCAAGTACTAGGGTCTAAACACAGGTCCTTGTGCTTGTGATGTAGGCGCTTAGATCACCAAGCTATCTCGCTGGTCTAACTGGTACTTTTTAACAATGTGTGCATAAGTTAATATTTTAAGTGCGGAGTACTGTGTAGTCTCTTTTCTCTTGTTTGTTAATGTGAAACAGATATAAAGGAAAAGCAGGAAGCAGGAGTTATTTGAGCGATTAAAATTATCTTGTTTCCTGCTGTCCTTAGTTTCATATATGTAATTGTTTTAGTCAGGATTTACAAGGGAAAAGATTTAATTGTAGACACATACATTATAGCATTATTTCATAATATTTGCTCAAAGAGTCAATTACAAAAGAGTTTGGGAAATCTGTCCCTACACTGGAGACTCAAACAATTGCGCTGAAGGCCTGAGTCACATGGCAGTGTCCTCCTCAGGTCCAGCTGGGGGCCTAGAGAGCAAGGCAACATCTTCTGTAAATCTCGGTATCAAGGATCTGCACTGGAAAGGCCCACAATCCAGGAGGGGATGGAGGAAAGCCTACAGCAGCAGGATGAAGGATCTGTGCCAGCAGGTTGAGGGATCTGCATGGGAGTCATGAAGCAATGCCCAAGGTGAGGACCAGAGCTCCCTTGAAGAGAACCACAACCATCCTCAGCGACAGTGAGGCCGAAGCTCCAGGGCCAGGTTGAGCAGCTTCACCAGAATGGTCAGCAGCACACCATCCTCCCATCTAGTTCTATTTTTATACTGTTGGTAACAATCTTTAGGTGGGCCTTCCACAGCCATAACCACAGGGACTCACTTCATTTGAGTGTTAAAGTTGACCATTAGTTAATCTGCCACTGTAGGGATATATTCTCTCTCTCTCTCTCTCTCTCTCTCTCTCTCTCTCTCTCTCTCTCTCTCTCTCTCTCTCTCTGTTTCTTTTCTTTTTTTCCTTTCTGGGTCACTAGAACACACTATTAAAAAAAATAGTCAAGGCAAATAACTGGATCAGACCAACAGACACTACCAACATCTATCATCTTCCATGAAATACTTCACAAAAAAGTAGGATAGGACGATTATTTTTTTATTCATGGACTTTTCATTATAAAATTGAATGTTTCATACCCCTCTTTGGGTTCTTTCACTGAGAAGATTTAACCAAAAAGGTTAAATGTTTTTATTAACCAAAAAGGTAAAAAGTAAATTGTACGCTATGTGAGAAGTTAACATTTATCTGTATTTTGAGTGTGCATTCTCTGAACTTTTTTTTTTTTTTAACACAGGATCTCACTATGCAATTCAGGCTGGCTTTGAATGCACAGTGATCCTTCTGTCCCAGCTTCCTGGGTGCTGGGATTATAGGCAGGCACCACCACGCCTGACTAATATTTTATAGTGGGTCTGTAAATTATTTACGTATCAGCAAAATATATTGAAATTATCTTTTGTCTGTTATAGAAGAATTTTAAATACTTGTTATTGTCTGGTTGATCTATTTTCATTCTTGCTTAGTTTTCTGATTTCTACAATTTAATGTCACTATAAGGCATTTTAGTGGAAAGAAAGTTGGAAGACATCTTAGATTTTTATTAACAAGTAAATAAATTAATAAATGTTGTCATTTACTGTGTTAATGTACATTGTGTTGAGTTGTGCTCACACTCAGAATAATGAGCCAACTAACTGCAGAGCTGCAGCAGAAATGTCAGATGTGTATAACTTACTTATTGCTCTAAGTTGGTGAAGCATTCTTCAAAGTGTATTTTAAAGATTGCTATTGCATGGAAATATTTTGAATTAATATATAGTTTTTACAATTTTCCCGTAGCTGCTAAGATCATGAACTGCCTGGCCGTATGATAAACTGTAAAGCAAAGTCATTCACCATTTGAAGACAATTACCTTGCACCATGACGTTCATGAATCATTTTCTTACAGTGAGACTTGGAACACAGCCTATAGTTTAAGGCATACTCAGGTCTATTTTTAAAACCATAAATTGCTGCTACATTAATGTACCACTTCTTACACCATTTAACTGTGACCTGATCAGGATAAATGTAGCTAATTTTCTCGAAAGTAATATATTGTTCACTGAGCACATTACAGAATTTTTTTTTCTGTATTAAATGAAATAATACTGAATTTCACTTCAATATATTTATAATTTATGTGAGATATTTCAACCACATGACATAATTTAATAAATATTTTATTTTTAAGCCACCTACATGCCCAATATTTTCCTAGGAAGTAACTGATAGAATGATGGAGAAAATATTGCCTTGACCTCCAAGGAAGGGACTTAGACTCTTACAGAAGACAAACACACACAAGTGACTACAACATAACAAGTTGTGATGAATAGTGCAATACACTCCAGTATAAAAAATGACTTTCCTTCTAAAACACAAAGCCAGCAAGGAAGAAAAATTTATTTCATCCTGACATGAGACTCAGATTGCGTCCAAGAACAAAAGAAACTGCAGAGTCTGATTCTAGAAATGCAACTCAGGGAATATATAAGAAGCAAGTAACAGTTAATATTCTGCTGAATATAGGTAACAGAAAGTAAGTCAAGCTAGCCCAAATTTTAGCAATAGAATGTGCTGTAACATACTGAAGCATCTTTCTGAATTCAACAACAGGAGTCTTGCTTGATAGCAAAACAAACGTAGTCAGAGACACACTCGTCAACAGCTCTGTCATGCACTGTGGTCTGTGAAACTTCTAAAATGTTATTGCCTTTTTAAAGCAAACTGCTTTCCTTGTGTTCCAAGCTAGGATACTGACAGTTTCTTATTTGTATATACTATGATTTTTACTTACTATGAAAATTCCTTTTGTTTTTCCAAGATTCTGTTCTAACATTTCCTGGAAAGGATTTTTCAATATAATGTGATCAATTCTGTGAAACAGTAAAAGGCTTTGGATCTTCAGTAGTAACACAGGAACAGCTACAATCATAGGTGGGACAAAGGATGCTACTTTCTAGAATGTACATATTTTGCGGTATCCTTTAGGTGTACACTGCAAGATGTATAAATCCAGGCAATAAATCTCAAAATGAGTAGCATTACAATTTCTAATTGACTCATTACCCAAAAGTATGTTATTATTGCTGTGACTCATATATCTATGAAGATCATAACCAGCAGTTTTCGCTGTATTATGGCACTAAACCTCTGCAGGCTTAGGAAGGTTGGAAGGATGACGTTTATGCTTTGGGTTTGCATAAGGAAGGAGTAGCACTACTTTCAGAATAAGGAACACTGAGAAATTAATCATTCTGATTAATGAATGAATGCACTATGAATGAAATTAATCATTCTGATTGTGGAGAGTCATTTTTCTCATGAGGTCTAGCTGGGCTTTCAAAGTAAATATCTAGACATCAAAAAGACAATTCATAGACTTTTGGGGTTCAGAGAGTAAAGTGCACACTTGGCTTTTGCTGGTACATAGCAGAAGCTTCCTGCTTAACACACAAGAAAACTAAGGTTATGTGGACACTTCTTGGCTTTGAGAAGACAGGTGAGAATTTTAATTCTTCCCCCAAACACTTTTATTTTCCACACCAACCTGGCCTGAGATCTTTGGCTAAGAAGGACGGAATACAGTGATATTATAGGACGATAATAATAATGATAATAGTAAAAATGATCTCGAGTGAGAAATGATTACACTAGTGAGATATATCAGATTGTTAAGTAGTGTTAAGTTCTTATTTGAGGTCTGTGGTCATGAATTTTAGGTGAAAAGAGCAGGGAAGAAGAGCAAATTTTGCCTTGGTTTCATTTTGCTTTGTCAGAGATTTTTTTTTTTTTTTTTATTATGGCCATGATTTTTGTGAAATCATTTGAAACAGAGAAGCAAAAGAGTCCTAAAAGAGAGGCATGATGAGTTCACTTACTAATTAATGTGCAAATGGTAAATGTTTTATACTCAAGTGAAAAAATTGCAATTTCTGATGACAAATGATGTTTACTATTTTATGGGTATCACAGATATACATCATGACTAAAGGTTATGTTTAGAGGCTATTAAACTTGGACTTATATTTAAAATTCTGCCTTAGAAATCTGAATTATAAACTTTAATTTCTTTGCTTTAAATAAGGAAATACAAGTTATGACTCCCTTAGATGAGAATCCTAAGGAGACTATCATCTTGTTCGTATAATTATTTTTGGGAGGTCATAATATTGTTCTTCACAACAACTTAAGGAAGCTTAGAAAACATCTGTATCTTCATAACATTATAAATGAAGTTATTTTTAGAGCAGGTCTAAGTTTTTCTTTTTTTTTAAATACCAGGTATATTCTCTTTCCTATGCTTTATAAAGCAACTGGGTTATAGTGGGAACAAATTTTCCTGACATCTCCTTTCCACTGTAAATGTGTATTAGATACGAGCAGAAGGCTTTGGGTGAAATTCTGAAACCAAAATAAAGCAGTAGCCTTTATCCTCTGGAAGTTGCCATGTTCAGATTTGGTGATAGTCACCAAGGTGGACCTCAGCCATTTTTCCTCTCCCTTTAGCTGGTGCTTCTATTTGATAGCCCTGATGATCAACAGTGACTTTCAGTGATCAAGACACTGAGAAGCTGCAAAAACATTAGCTGCATGTTGTCACCATTCTGACCCTTTTGCCATTGGGGGGAAATGGTCACACCCCCAACGCAAGATTTGGGGATTTTGAGGATTCTGGGATTATAGTAACATATCTCCAAAAATGGCACTTGCAGTTGCTTCCCATTACATAAGGCCTAAGCAATGGTATACACATCCCAAAACCAGGTGAGATATGAACTAAGTTTGTCATAAGTGTGCTGAGATACTTCGTGCTATTAGGGAAATAGTGATGAAGAAATTGAAGTCAATACTGATGTTGTTCACATTTTATCTCTGAATTGGTTGGCAGAATTTGTTTTTAAAAAGGGCCTTAGTCTTTCATGCCAAACATAATGAGAAATACTGAAAAGGATAAAAATTCAAGCCTGTATCTCCAAATTGAAGAATAGAAGAGAGGTCTTAGAGGGAAATCTTGCTCTAAGTGGTGGATGAAGTGGGATCTACAACCTATCGAAATATACTGGTTTTAGGGAATACATTTTCTTTCCCATTAAGTTAAGAAAAGGAGATCCACCATAACAAGTAAAATACCGAAAGTTTATAAAGTTACTGGCAGTTGACAAGGCTTATAGAAAAAATGCAGTTATTGTTCACAGATGTTTTGTAAAGTCTTCCAAACAATTCAGTGCTTGGCTTTTTCTAGTTCAATTTTATTGCTGTAACAGAATGCCTGAGATCTGGTGACTTATAGTGAAAAGAAATGCATTTCTCACATTGGAGACTAAGAAGCCTAATGCGGAGGAACACACACATATCGCAAGGCTGGCCCTGCTTCATCACCTCAGTGTAGAAGCAGAAGGGCAGAAGTATAAGCACATGAGAGGACAGAATTCACTATGTAAATCAAGGTATTTGTTTTTTTATTTATCTACCTATTTATTTATTTATCTATTTTGTGCAGTGTCTCTCTATGCAACTCAGTGATCCTCCTGTTTTCTGCATCCCTAGTTCTGGGATTACAGGCATCCACCACCACACCCGGACTCCTAAAATCAAGCTAGTTGGACCTTACTAGTCTCACTCCTAACATGATGTAAATTCATAAATGCAGGCAAAGTCCTCATGACTTAGGCACTTCTTCAAAAGCACATCTCTCAACAATGTTTCCTGAAAGATTAAGATGTTAGGAATTCATGAACTTTGTGACAAATGTTTGAACAAGCATCATGTATGTCAGCAGCACAGCACTTACTGGTAAGCATGAAGTTGTGAAGTTGATTCCTGGGACTGAAACAAATACAGTAACAAACGGGCCCTGAACAACTGAGTGAACTATAGCTGCATAATTACCATGGTACATTAGGTAATTATTTTACTTTTTTGCATACTTTAATGAATATAAAATGCTTTTAAATTATTTAAACAATACTGTATTTTTAAATTAGTAGAATTGTTCAGAATGGTAAAACAATGCCTGAAACAGAAAAAACGCCAATGAGCTAAGGCAAAGATACTAAAATAATCTGCAGAGCAGAGATGCAAATAAAAGCAAAGGCAAAGCTATGATAATTAAAATCTAAAACTAAATTTGCTGATACATATTTATGAAATTCTGTAGTGAGAGTTCTTACATTGAGATGTATAAACCAATAAGGTATGTTTGAAACTTGATGACATTTAATAAATTATAGTTAACTGATAAATCACGTGGAACACACAAATTCCATAAATTCAATAGAATTGTAATGGACCTACATATCTTCATTTTAAAGCAATGAAAGAGATGTATATAGCATCATTCTTTAATGAGAAGAAAGATTTTTACTTATAGTGTTTAGAAAAGATAGTACGTCTGCATCTTGTGCTCTGAACAACTACTATGAAGACAATAATATACAATGTAGTAATTATTTTAACTGTCCTACCAACCTGTTGTGAAGCTGTCTCATTGCTATTTCTTTCCCATTAATGTAATAAATAAGTAAATAAATAAAAATAGAATCATTCAATCATCTCATCTGCAAACAGAAGTTGATTGCCTCCCTTCCATTTTATGCCTTAGATTTCTTTCTCTCACCTGCTTGCCGTCTCTAAGCTGCCCGGTGCTGTGCTGAACAGGTGTGATGAAGGTGGCCCTCACTACGTTGTTACTGATCCTAAAGGAATCACTTTTGCCATTTTGTCATTGAGTATCATTTTATTTTTTCTGCTGAAATGATCACATGATTTTACCATTCTTTTTGTGGGTATGATCTATCATGTTTATTAATTTGCTTGTGCTGAGAAAGCCTAAAGTATAAATGCCACTTGATTGCAGATATTCTGTGCTGGTAAGTTTCATCAGTTAGTGTCTTGTTGTAATTTTTATATATATCATGAATACTGGGCAAATTATTTCTTTAGTTGCATGTTCTTGCTTACCTTTTATGTATATATACAGATTTATAGCATAAGCTTGAAAGAATTGTATCTCTTTATCTATTTGCAATAGTTTGAGAAGAACTGGTATCATTTATGTTTTGAAAGTTTGATAAGATTCATCATGGAGATCATCTAGTCCTGGACTTATATTCATTAGGCATTATATTGCTATTTGATTTCATATTTCATTTTTGGTCTGCTCTGGTTTTCGGTGTCTTCATGTTCCAACTTGTATATGTTTTATATGTTCAGGGATTTAAGTCAATTTGGCAACTTAATTGTTCACAAAGATACCTAATCTTTCAATTTCCTGTGGTACTATTTGTCATTTTGGTCTTCGTTATTTGATTTTTTTACCCTAATTAAAAGAATGTAAATTGTGTTTCTCAATTATAAAACTTCACCTTTTTGTTAATTTACTCTTTATTTCATTCTACCCTGATTTTCTTTTTTTCCGGTATGGCAGATTTTCCGTATTCAGGAATGGCTCAAGCTAGGTAACCACTTTTCCTCTAAACTGTACTTCTAGCTCATCTTGTCAAGAGCTTCTTATTTCCTTCTATTAAGTCTGATATTGGGTTGTTTGTACATACACAGTTCACTGAATCACATCACTATGTTGCTCATTGGAAATAATGGTTCTTACCAATATCCCAAGAGTCTTACTTAGTTACAGCATCAGATCCAAAATTGGAATGGTTCCATCAGTATATCTGACTGTAGCTCTTCTTAGTCTAGAGTCTCACATATGAAAAGTTCAAATGTTTCCTTCTTTCACTTTATCTGAACCCTGAGTTCATACATAAAAGAATAGAGGTAATATCACTGTTATGGTTTGTATCTAGTTGTACCCTCAAAGCCACATGCAGTCATGGGGCGAGGACTTCTGGAGTTTGAGATTAACTCATGATATACTGGGATTATGGGTGATCCACTGTGATTATAGGACATAGTATTGCTGAGAATATGGGTGTGAGTGCTACACCCAAAATGGGTAGAGAGCCAGAAAGCAATATAAGAGAGACTGAGAGGCAGATTCTCTCTCTGTTGCTTTTGTGAGCCTTGTGAGCCTGTTGTCATTGTTGCCGTCCTGCAGCCATGAACTGCTGCTCTCTGCCATGTCCTTGTCTGCCTTGCAGCCATGTGAGTATAAACTGAAAGCTCCAGTAACTATGAACTAAATGAACCTTTCCTTTCTTCATTTTGGGTGTCCAGTATTTGTCCCAGCAGTGAGAGAAAAGTAACTGAGATCATCACCATAATTAAAGCTATTATTCAGAAAGACACATTCTAAAGTCTTACTGGGAAAAAGCTGAAATCCTACCAGTCAGAAATCACGCTGGACAGACATGTCTACTCAGTGCCTCCTTTTATCCTCCAAAGATATTCCATGGTTTAAATATGCTTTTGATTAATGCCCAACATTAGGTAGATTTCAAGTTCACTTTTCTCCCTGGCCTTGGCCTTATTTCTTTCCTTTTCCTTTATTTTAAAGAGAATTTTTAAAAAATAAAATAACATAAAATCTTAAATATTTTTTAAATATTTAAATATTATATTGCCTATTGTTATTTTGAAAGTAGTAGCACCAATAACCAGCTACAGAAATGTAATATTGATCAAACAATATAAGCACTAACTGTTCCCTTTAATGAACTATTGGAAATTGGTAGTACAATTATCTTAGGTATTTTTTTTTTCCTTTTGCCCTTGTTCCACTGAGCTATCTCTTCACTTTTTAAATAAATTACAGAGAATGCATGATTCATTTAATTTCTTTTCTTCCTGTTTTTACTTTTAGTAAGAAATATCTATGTGACAGTTTCAAAACACATTAGTAGTACATTCACAATAAATGATACAATACATATTGTTGTCCTCATAGTAGTTATACAGAGCACATGGTATAGACATGTTAAATTTTCTAAGCGATATTGAAAAAAAAAAGAAACCTCTTTGAACTAAGAGATAGTTGTATACATAGTCCAGTGTTCCATAATTGCAGTGGGTTACCAGTGAAACTGGAAATGCTGGAAGCTGTTGATTTAAGCCTTTTACAGCTCAGCATACTAATCTAGCTTTACGTTTTAGGCCTCATAGTAAAACCTTCCTGCTGCAGGGTTAAGGGCAAGTTAAAGCAAGAACTGTATAACAAAATATTTAACTTTTGTATCTTCCAATGTAAAATCCCCTTAGGATTATCTTTGAAACCATGTACAATGTTTTGTAAAACTGTTATTAATGTCAGCCAACTGGATGAGTCATGGTCATTGCTTCACCAGTTTGCTCTCTGTAAAAGCCTGCAAGAATGTTTTCTCTCTAGGTGACTACTCACTTTAAACACAACGTACTTCATTTATCCTATTCCTTTGTGGTCCATAATCTCCTTGAATAGAAAATTTGGGAAACCACTGAGTTATAGGGTGTTACAGCGCAGGTTTTATTATATCCTATGTTCTCATGGAACTTGATGGGCTAGGGCCAAAATATTGGCAATCCTTGTAGCCAACTTTTTCTTGATTTTTGGTCTGTAAACTTACAGTCTTAACTCTCCACAAGAGAAGCTTTGTGATACTATTAATCTATAACATTTAGGTACTTGAGCTTAACATCACTGCTTTTCTGAATATCAAACATCTTAGACTTAACTTGGAATTGATATTTTCCATCAATCATTGACATGCTAATAGATCTCTATAGAATGTGATAAAAGCAGCTACATGTTGTCACACAGATATTTAGAAACCCAATGATGTACAAAATTGTAGCCTGTCAATCCTATGGCATTTTGCCTAGTCTCTTACTTTCATTTAATACCCTTTTTTGTTCTCTTATAAATCAACCATTTACTTGAGGGAGAGTATAGCAGTAACTGAAGTTACATTAGAAGCAGCACACATCTAAAAGACCAGAAAGACAGGCATTCCAAGCATGTTTCAGTATTACACACTGCTATCATCAATGTGAGAAACATTTTGAAGGTTCTTAGGACCATTACCTAATTCATGCTGTGTACATAAGTGCATAGTTTTGCTCCTGCTAGGACTCCACTCTTTTCTGCCTCCAGTCACTTTGTTGTTTAACCCATAAGTCTTCAATTTCTCTTCAACCCTATGTATGTATAAAATTTTTCCCTTTCATCTTTTCTCCTCTCCCCCATCCTAGTTGTTCTTTCCTTATTAGCGATTTCTTTCCACTCACAATATTTATTGTATATTTTGGGTTTTATTTTTATTGTTTTATTAAATTTCACATAAAATCCAAGCATTATAATTTTGGTGAGTTTCTTTAGCTTGTTTCCATCTGGCCCCCCAAGCCTCCTGTACTCATAGGTTGGACTTTGGGAGGGGGGTGCACCACAGGTGTGGATGTTGGCACTGAGAGTGTGTGATACTAAATTAGTCCAATTATTGGTTTATTGTAGTTTTGGACATGGATAGTGGGAAAGGCCAACCTGGCTGTGAGGTAGCATCCTCCAAAACCTGGGAGCCCGCATGGGATAGAAGAAAAGGGAAGCTTGCTTCTTGCTGCCTCCTACCTGCTCTGCCAGGAGCAGTTTCTGCCCTGTGAGGCCCCTGTGCCATGTTGCCTTGGATCCAGCTGAGTGTGACCTGAAACCTCTCAAATCTCAAGCTAAATCGAAGCCCTTTCTCCTTTAACTTTATGTAGAGTATTTTTTTCTGACAGGAAAGTAACTGGTGTACTGCTAGGAGCCTATTAAATTAGTAGACATTTCCCACATATAGATGATGAAATGATAAAAACATGAAGTTTCTTAGAAACTAAAATAATAGGATCAAGTAAGATCAGTGTAGAAATACTCAGAAAAGTAGGGTAAGAAATGGAATGAAGGTAATATTTTTAGAAAACCAGAAAAATGAGAAAGATATCAATGAGTGTGGTTTGTAGAGGACAAGTTTGGTAAAGATGTTGAAGGAAAAGAACATACCTCTTTAAAAATACTATAGTTTGGCAGAAAAATAGCACATGATTCCACTTACATGAGGCACCTAAAACAGTCAGATTTGTGGTGATAGGACAAAAGGGACTCCATTTTTTAAAAACTCCATTTTAAAAGAAAGTCTCTTATGTGCACTTAAACTATAGGTAAACTCACTCCTCATCCACTCTTCTTGTAGCTAATCATAAAACCATAAAAATAGAAATAGTTCAAATTAAGAAACAGGGTACCCTGTAAGAGACAGTTTCCCAGGGGAAACCCACTCAGGACCCCTCTCTTGTCTGTCTCTGGGTCAGGAGCTTTCCTTCCCTCAATAAATATGTTCTGCTCAGAAAGAAAGAAAGAAAGAAAGAAAGAAAGAAAGAAAGAAAGAAAGAAAGAAAGAAAGAAAGAAAGTGTTACATCATGTGGTCACCTGGCCACTAAGTGGTCAAAAATTTGTGAGAAAAATAAATGTGTAACAATTATGAGAAATTTCTGTAAAATTACAGAATATGAAATAGAATGGGGATGTTCTTACCATGGCCATTTAAAGGATATTTAAAATGTGTCCAGAGTCTACCAGTGCCAATATGGTTCCTGGCATCTTGTCAGAGTTATTGGAAGACAGGCTTTAGTAAAGCTTCTTTGTTTCTCTAAAAAATAAGTACCATTTAATCCTGCTTATAATATTTATTTTTAAAAAATATAAAACATTTTAACATACTTACAATAATTTCAACCTTTTTCGCGTAGTAAACTGAGAAAACTGTTGAAGCTAATGTATGTTTTCTTCTGAATCTATTTTCTTATATCCTTCAAACATCCACATCTACTTTAAAAAAAAAACGACACCCACAGTAGCATACTTAAAACCAAAGTGTTCTGGCTGTATCTTTCTCCCAGTGATTATTGATGACATACTTAAGATGTTTACCAAGGCATTGAAAGGATGAAAGGCCCTAGGGTCACATAATGCCATTGACAACTCAAAGGAGTTAAAAGTTCTATAAGGGAAAGAATGGAATTCATTTAATCTTTTCATTGACCCTATCTAAATTTCAGATTAACTCATTCTTGGTAATTTCTGATAGTTTTATGTATAGACAGAAATTTGCATCTGCCTATAAATTAACTTCATTAATGCATGAGAGAAAAAGAAAAACAAGTTTTGAGTTACCTTATGTGAAAGTTTAAGCTTGTTATCTCTCCCTGAATATCAATTAAGCAGACAATATAAAGTGGTTTCAATAAATACCGAACTGAACAATTTTTATGTTGTCATGTGTTTTAATATGCTTTCTTTATGTAGTTCAACACTTAGCATGTGCATGCTAGGCTTTTGCTAAGAATTATTCATTGTCATGAGCTTTCTATCGAGGAACATGAAAACAGCCTAAACTTTACAAATACTAAGCCCTTTCTCTGCTACTTAGTAGACATGAAACTTCACAAACTGATAAATTATTTCTAATCTTCACTTACCTTATGCATAATACATGGGCATTAAATTTTTTGAGAGGCCGATTGAGACTAGTCCTGGTGGTGCGCATCTGTAATCCCAGCACTTGGGAGGCTGTAAACAGGAGGATTGCTATGAGTCCGAACTACAGAGTGAGACCCTGTGCACCCTGAAGACCTTGTACTAAATATAGGGAAAAAATACATATAAATTTGCTGAGAAATGTTTTCATCATAAAGATGGTGAGTTTATATTAATATTGATGTAAATTTTAAATTCATTAGTAATACTGCAATATTAGTTAACTGAAAGCATGTAGGTATATAATATTATGAAACTGTGAAGAAGGGCATAACATTGTTATTGTATAAGTCTTTCAAAGTCAGCTTTAAGCTGATAATTGTAGGGAAAATATATCAGAAGCAGTAACATTATTGGAGCAGTAGAAGAAAATACCATAAGCTACTAATAAGATTTTCAGGAGCATATGTCATTTTGAAAGTTGCAAGCTCTTGTTATACAGTTTGAACCAAAATCTCCAAGGCGAAGTTTTGGAAATGGTGGTAGAAAATAATTCTCAGAACTGAATCATAAAGAGTGATTTCAATAAGTGTTTTGGATACAGATTTTGTGGATACAGATTTTGTGGTTTTATGTGTAATTATATATTTATTCAATTTCTGTGGGAAAAATGCATATTTAATTTTTGAAAGTGAATATCAAAGAAAAAAGAGCTACGTTAGTTTAATCAGCATTTTAGATGCCTGAGATACAAAGGAGAGGATAATTTTTCTTCACTCTTTTTTTTTTTTTTTGTACAGCATCTTGCTATGAAGCTAAAACTCATAATGATCCTGTCTCAGAGTACCACTGCTGGGATTACAGGCATGTATCACCACTCCCGGCTTCCAGTCCAGCATGGCATGTGTTACCAGGGCATTGAACCCACGTATTTATGCTTGCCACTTAAGACTACCAAGCTATCTCCCTCGCTCCTGTCACATTTTTTAAGGTTATACAGTCCTTCAGGCATTGTCTCCATAACAGAAATATTATGGAAGAAAAATGACAAAGAAAGCCACTCAATCCAAGGCAGCAGCAAACATATGGAAAAGGGTAGATCTCAGAACAAAACTTCAACTTCCGGGTCGTGTGCTCAGTGTGCTTTCCATCCAGGTGCAACCCCTGAACAGGAGACTTTTAGAGAATGCTTCAGATCTAGCTGAAAGATTCCTGCCCTCATGAAGGCTCAAATCTCTCTCGCTATGCAGTGTCAGAGTTATCAAAATCTTAAAAGATCCAGCCGCTGAAAAGTCCAAGCCCAAAGTCTCTGTTAGACCTCACTGTAAACTCACCATTAATCCTTACTAGAAACTCTCTGATGTGAGCCGTTCTAAAGACTAAACTTAACAGTAACAACATGCAGTGGCCGTAGGTAAGCATTTCTCTTCCAGAATGGAAGAATTGGTCAATAGACTAAAATAAAAAATAGCATTTTTATTTTTAAGAACATATTTTGTTTTTGGCTCCTCAGGCTGCCTGAAGGGCAGGTCAGGTAAGCCTTGTGGAGCTGGGGATCGAACTCCCCTGTCCCCTGCACCTGATTGTGTTTGCCTGAGCAAGCACTTAACAGCTGAGCTAAGCTGTAGGCCCCGCAAAATTTTATTTATTTATTTATTTATTTATTTATTTATTTATTTATTTATTTATTTTTGTTTTGTGGAATGGGATTGAACTCAGAACACTGCATTGTCTGGCAAGTGTTTAATCTACGGAGCTATCTTCCCAGTCCCCCAAAAGTTTAATTTTTACATAAATAAGATAAAATTTTGTATCTTTGTATGTAGCACCCTTATCACGTGGAGGCAAGACGCAAGTTAAGAGGGCTTGGATAGACCCATTGCTATTGCTATTGCCACAGGAGGTGCAGCTGCAGTGCATGAGTCTTTCTTGAGCAGCATCTTCTCAGCCCATCTGCTGTCTTCAACAGATGCTCCATGCACCTTCTATGTCCAGTTCCCTTGAGTCTCCATGGCACCTTGGCTTCCCTCTCAGAAACAGCTTTCTCCACTCCCCCTCCAGGGCCACACCTATGGGCCTGCCAGACCTTCCACAACGGTATCTTGTTCAGCCAGGAGAAAGATAAATTCAACGTTTTTGTAGGTAAGTGGATGCAGCTAGAGACTATATTGGTAAGCGAAACACAGAAGATTCACACATGCAAATATTATATTATCTGGATAGTGAGAGAACCTGAAAAAAGTAATGACAATCTAAAAGTGCAACAGACACTGTGAAAGGGAAAGAAATTCCCTTTCATGAGAAGGAAAACTTGGGAGAAGGAAAAGGACAAATAAAACATAGGAAAAATATATTTAGGTATATATACAGAATAGTTGGGATAAATGTGTTGCTGATTTCTGTGATTTTTTTTGAAAGAAGTAATTAATGCTTAATTTTGTTTTACTTTGATGTTTTTCCTCTGTTGAATTTCTTATAAATTCTCTGTTACTGTTTTGTTCTTTAAATGAATCTTACATACTTATATCTGGTTATCTGAAAAATTAATTTGAAGATGGCACTATGTAATATAACAACTACTGTTGAATTCAAATTACTTTGTTTAGTGAAAACTTATATCATCTCTAATGCTATTTTTTCTGTTTATTTTGTTTTCTTTAAAAATAAAAAATAAATAAATAAAAAGATGGGTGGTACTTTCCTGAACACACAGTTCTCGTGTTCCACAAATATAAGGATCCAGCCCTGGAAGACTGGGCCACATTGACAACTACCTTGAAGGCTTTCTGGGCTCACTGGGACCAGCCACATCTGAATATGTGGGTGGTTAAATTCAAGGAAATGTTTTTCTAGGAGACATTCTGGAAGCAGTGTATCATGGAACTATTTTTTTAAAAAATGTATTTTTATTTCAGGGTCTACAGAGTCTCGCTACACAGATGGGACTCGTAGTGATTCTCCTGTTTTCAGCCTCCCAAGCACTAGGATTACAGGCATGCCCAACCATGCCCAGTCTCAATCTCCAACTCAGCACTACCTGGGGGCACAGTCAGCATGTCATGTGTGTGGGGGTTCAAATCCTGGCTGCTGGGCTCTGTCTAAGCAGGAGCTTTAATCTGCTGAACTATTTGGCCAGCCTTCTAGGAATTTTTCTTGAAGGCAAAGGGTTTAAAGGAGTTTAATCTTGCACATTTTTAACCTGTGATGGGCCTGACCATTCTGAGTTTCCCTGAAGGTATCTTTCCTGTTTTCTACAACTAAACTTCCTGGCTTCATTGCAAAGATTATCTTTTCAGCAACTGTGTTGTCCTTAGCCTCCTCCTTATCGGTAATTCTTCCCTGGCTGAACTCTAAAACTGAAATAAAATAAAATTATAATCACTCAACTTCTTATGCTGCTCCTCCTCTTTATTGTAGATCGAGCTACAAGCAGCCAGGAATGCTCAGGTTACACTAAGATACCTAAACTTTCCACTGTCTTTAAATTCATCCTTATATAAAATCTTAGGACATGGATGTAAAGTTAAGAAACTAAGAAGCAAAGAACAATAAACAAAGCTTAGGGTGGGTTGTAATCTGTTGCTTAAGGATTTTAGAAAACTAGGATTTAAAAAGTTGTAACAGCTTAATCCTGATTGTTGTCTCCACCCTTACTTGAGACATTGGTGATTATCCACTCTCCTCTCTGTAAATCTTCTATTGTATGACCTAAATAAAAAGGAGATGATTTTAGAGTTCTGAGCTCACTTCGAGAGAGACATATCTCAGTGAGACCTCTGAAGCTACATTCATTGTGTCTTCTTGTTTCTTTTGGCCCCAGATCACAATGTACAACACATGGAGTACATTTTTCCAACCAAAACATGCTCTGCCTGGCCTTTACTCTCCACATTCTTCTCAGATTTTTGGTTTTCTGAAATACGATCAGAATCTGTCAAGAATCTCCATTCATAGAATGTTTAGCCTTTCTATCCAGCATCTCAAACACTTAACAAAGCCCTCCCATAAGATAGTTTCAAAAGTTTTTGAACCATAGTCATGGAAATGACCCTACTCCTCTGGTACAGTTATTTTTATTAGCTTTCATTTCCATCACTGGGCACATGATCCCCAAACCACAATTTAAAGGAGGAGAGATTTAATCTGGTTAATGTTTTAAGATGCCTTAGTGCCTGTTCAGCTAGCTCCAAGATAGAACTCTCATGGCAGAAGGACTCCACAGATAGAGCTGCCTGTCTATTGAGGCCAGAGGACTGAGGAAAAAGGGAATAATTTGGGGCAAGAATTCATCTATTTAGGCCATGATCCTCACCACCAGCTGCAGTTCTGGATTTGACACTGCTGGAGCACTTTGTAGCTCTAAGCATAGCAGAGATCACTTGGAGCATTATTATTAGCATAGGACATAGTCATATTAGTAAGGCAGACAAACTTCATCAAGAGAAGACAAGCTAGACATCAGATATTTTATGCACTACAACTAACAACACAGATGGGGGAAAATATTGACTTCTCATTGAAGAACAGTAGCTATTTGCTATTTTTTCTGTAGCAAGAGAGAAGGGAATAAAAATAAATAGCAATCATGCTCATTATGAAAGGAAGTGTCAAGAAAGGAAACTGGAGATAGAGACAACACTGAGTGTCAAAGAAGGATAAAATCAATTGGATCTCATCAATAAAGTATGAAGCTGTGGCAACATTCAGACCTTTTGTTAGAACATTACAAAATTCTAAATACATATATCTATGATGATATTTTATTTAAAGTACAATTCAAATTTCTTTATATTTAATTATGAAGAGAAGATAGTTATCCGATAATGACTACAAAGAAAATTAAAAGTTTAAAATATGAAAAACTAAAAGTTTGTGTTCACAGCAAGAGAGAAGTTGTTTTTCAGAAACAACTTTAGGTGAGTAAATATTTAAATGATAAGGAAAATGTTTATACATAAAATATTAACAATATAACATCCAGGAAAAATAACATGTGGTTAACCCAACAAGAGTCCCAAAGGCATAAATAGCTATTGAGCTCAGAATACTAGAAAAGATATTGTCACTCCAGCATGAGAAAAGTAACAGCAAGCAAGAGAGGAATTGGCATTATGGTTAAGTAGCTATAAAGCAGTGAAATTGTCCAAACTGAATTTTTTCTTTAAAGATAAGAATATGAATTATCAGTGAGTAATTCATGGATGAAGAGAACTACACAAGGAAGGGCCCAAATATTAATGTCAGGTACGCATTTGGGAATAATTTTCTGAAGTAGCCCAATAAATATTAACCAGAAACTATTAAGCATATATCTTAGCTTTGAGAATTTCAAACATCCTTTAAAGCCTCAAAATAAGATTGAATTGGCTTGTTCTGCACATTAAATATTTTGTTAGGAAGTTTTATTAAATATGTTTGGGTGTATTTTATTATGCTTCCATTATTATATAAGAAATGAGAAAAGGTCAACTGTACTTACAAGCAGTTTCAACAATTTAAGGAACAGAAGTCAAAAAAACACAAGAAATTATTTTTAATTTCTTATTAAAAATAATAAATAAATTTTTTAAAAATAAATTAATTAAAATTTTAAAACTCTGCCATCTAGCATGAATCTTTGAATCTGGAAGGGGAATGTGGCAAGAGGTTTCTGATAGACTACATTAAAAATTTTAGGGACAAGGATCTATTTATTAAATATAACAAATATAAGACTGTAGAAAGCAAATCATTTATATATAAATTGTCAGAAATACATCAATATAAGATGAGTAGGTCAACCAATATCTATGGCAATAGAACATAATATTCAGGACAGTTGTGTGACTGTCAAAATGACTGACACAAATTGTTAATAGAACCATACACATAGTCTTGTCCCTCCACCCACTTTTACCTAAATTACTGTTACCTCCCATGATCTATTATTTTGAAATAATGTGTAGAAAAACATCATTGAAAGAAAAAGAAATATGCAAGAGCTATGTACCATCTAGGGCTAGAGATCATTTCTAGCATTCTTTTGAAAAAGTTGTTGGAAATATTGTCCAATCTCAGAAACGGGAACCTCTTACAAAAGTAGACAGTGTATGAAGGCCGACTCCAGCATGCTTTAGTCCTATTTAATGGACTATTTAATGGCTGAGCTCTTCTTGCCTCAGGTTTTTTCAATTTTAAAATAGTGGTGATAAATAAGAATATTTTGTACAAATGCTATTATAAGAGTATAGTTATATATTACATATTAAAATAGATTGGATGCTACGTAGTTGTTTACAAGTATTACGTCCATCTATCACCACTTTTAATGTTTATTATCATCAGAATTATTTTAAGAAAATAAATACCCCCCCAGTTGAAAATATGGCATGAGATTAATTCTCTAAGTCTGTATTATCAATTCGTACTATAGAAGTTTTGAAAATTAAAAAAAAAAAGATTACTGAGGAAAATTAATTTAATTGTTTTATTTGATGACTTGTCTACAGGGAAAAAAAGAGGATACATTTTTCTTACAGAAAATTAAAACAAGTCCACAAAATTATTATTTAATGGGGCCAGTGAGATGACTTAGTGTTCTAAAGTGCCTGCTTAGGCAGGTTAAGGCAACCGCAGGGACTGAGGTTCAATCCCTGGCACCATATGCTGCTCCAGCCTGGCCCCCAGGGCAGGCTGAGATGGCCATTTAAAAAAAAAAAAAAAAAAAAAAAAAAAGATATATTTAACATTTCCTCTGATGTTTAATTATTACAGTTTGGAGAAGCTGGGCTTCTGTTTGGTTACATGTAGTAGTGTGAAAGTCCCTTGACATGGCATGTACACAAAGTAAGTATCACTGAAATGCCCCTGGAGCTCATTGTATTAACATTACTAACTTGCATTCTAGTTTCATGCTTAACAGCCTTCAATATTCAGCTGGTTTTCAATGGCTTGTGGTTCCTTAGCATGCTCTACCTATGATGGCATGTTTCCAGTCCATAAAACATAGTTACATGACAAGTAAGTAACAAAGAGAAAGAAACTGTTTTTATCAAGAAAAGAATATTCCAGAGCTGAGGAGATATTCAGAAGCCTAAGCGCTTGCTTAGGTAAACACATGGACTGAGGTTTGATCCCTGGCACTGCGTGTCATGCTGGCCCTGCCCCCAAGTGGGCTGAGCCTGGGCCTCGGCATGGTGGTGCACACCTGAAATCCTAGCAATAGGGAGGCAGAAAACAGGAGGATCACTATGAGTCCAAGCTGCATAAAGACTCTGTACAAAAAAAAAAAAAGTTAAATTCCATACATGCTCAGGAGAAATTCATTACCAGTAACTATGTCTCTTGGCCACTCTAAGTTGCAAAGGCATCTGAGAGATACAGGGATTTTCACCTAAGGACATTATCATCTTCCAAAAAACTAGGATACTGATGAAAGTAGCTAATGAATAGTTAAGAATAAGCATCGGTCACAATAAATATGCATGTACTTTGAGTTTATGCTGATACTAAGAAAAAGCAAGAGGTGCATGAAATATTGTTTATCATCACTGAAATACAAATCCACCCAAATATTTTCTGTGAAGTGTCTATTTTTGATGTTTAATGGTAATTCTATAACTATACATGACATATGATTTAAAATTATAATCATCTGATGAAAGCATTATTTTTATAAAATGAAACAGATTCATGTGCCTGCCATATTTGAAGCTTCCAATTTTAAGGCTTAGAATTTCTGTAAATTCTGTCACCTCATGTCACTTGCCTCTGCATACTCATTTTTTGAATTTTTATGTTATTACTTTCGGTGTGGACATGGATAACGTAAATGCTATTTTTGTTCCCCGAAATATTTCAGTGATATCTATGGCACTGGTAATGGAAGCAATTGCTGCCTGATGCCATTAAGCAAATGTTTGCAGCCAACAATATTCAGATTCTTCTAGTAAACATTGGTAGTTTTGATTATGAGGGACAGATGGTAGGTATATCAAATTCTTCTCCAGCCTGCCACCATGGAGCATGTTATGATGAAAGTAGTACTGAGAGTATGTGCTGATAAATATACAAAAATATACAGACAAACATGTGCAAATACAATCGTATACTGTGCTTACTTTCTTTTAGGAATTCCTGCAAACATCCTGAAATGTTTGGTTTAACCCAAGGTAAAACAATGAAATGTGGTAGGATGAAGGACTCTTCTTGGCTCAGCATTCAGAGCTTTTGATTAAGGAAAACATGAAGAGAGGAGGAAGAGACAGGCATGGAGAAAAGAGCATGGGACTGCGTGTATGCGTGCTGTGTGCACATGCATTGTTCGAAAGTACATAAGACTTTCCAATCCACCTTTTATTCTCCAAATCACTTATTTCCTCCATATGAAACAATATAATGTTTATAATATTAACTATGAACTTACTTCTCTGTTTGCTACATGGCATATAATGATTTGTTAAAGCTCTAAAGAATTAATTGCTAAACAAATGCTAATTAAGAATTGATCAATTCAAGCAGTAATCAATCATCTTTGAATTGTGTATTCATAATCAGAGATCAACAATATCATGACTCCTTGAGTCTAAGATAAAATTTGTTCAAGTGAACCTACAGTCATGTACAAAGTGCTAGATACTGAGGGATGCATATGCAAATACAGTGGGTAGCTATATAAAACCTGACATAGCCAATGTTCTGAAGTCAGGTAACACTGAATCCAGAAATAGCTAGAGATGACAGTAGTGAGCTAACCAGGGAAGAAACATGATATTCGATCAAAATGACCAGTGAGAATCCAGAAATGTCACTGTAGCTCTGAAAACCATGTCACCCCTCAGGCTGAGAGATTTTAGATTTTGCATACTGCTTGAAGTCTAAAGCACCTTGGATTTACTATAAGATGCCTTCCTACTGCTCTTCACAAGTCTGTAGGACTTTTTCAGAGATATTTTATACTATAACATACAATTTTACCTTGAGGGTATTTTCATGCTTCTTGTGATTTGTGGGAATTCAATGTGTTACTGTACTTTAGAAAAATATTGAAACATAGGTAAGTTTAAAAATCATTGTTTCATAATTTAGATGGTGAAGTCAATACAATACTTTATACCCATACTGGAATACTAAAATGTTCCAAATTGGAGCTCATTAAAGTAAAACATTTAAACTTGGAAATAGAATATTTAAATGTGCTACAAATCTTGAAAAAAAACCAAGCAACATAAAAATTTTACATGAACATTTCAGTTGTTTCACCATATGTGTCCCCAATAAAAATATAACTGGATTCCTAGACAATTATTTATGGGGTGCCATAAACTGACACTATGAAAACTATTTTCAGTTGGTTAAAAATGCTGCATGTTGAATTATAATTTTAACTGACACTAAGAAATCAACATATTTTATAATAATTATGTATCCATTGAAATTTCACATGACAGTGTTTAACACTGTGGAATCTCATTGGTATAGTTAAATCCACAAAGAGCTGACATTAGGGTGAAGATATAAAAAACAAAATCCACAATTTACTTAACTGTTGACATTGTGAATAATTTTAAATGCTCAGAATGAAAATAATATACTTTACATTTTGCATTATATTATATCATTTGTGAAAATAATAGCTCTGACCAAAATTATGACGAGAAATACTTTGTCTAATAATTAATTCTAAAGCCTCCTGTGTCTCTCAAAAGCAATGAGCTCTGCATTGGGTACATTTATTCAACTGTGGAGCTCCTTGTATCTGACATCTCATGGATAGCCTTGTTAGCTGACTGTCTGAAACTCATTTAGCTGTTACTGATTGATTCCAGGCCATGTAAGATGGACTGTTACTTTGTGATCACTTACTGTAGGTATCAGCCTTGTTGTTCAGCAGTATACATGCTGCTCCAAGATGATCCATAAAAAGGGAATGCTCATGTGACAACCATGAGCCTTAGTAAGTAGGACTTGCTGTAGCCAGTGGCCCCTTCTTCCTCTGAACTGAACTTCTGTGCCCTTCAACTTAAATAGTGCCATGCTTTATTTTTTAGTTTTTAAAATTTATCTATTATCTATTTACTTTTGTATTTTTGGGATAGAGTCTCGCTATGCAGCTCTGGCTGGCCTTGAACTCACTTTTGTAGCCCAGGTTAATCTCAGACTCACACAAATCCTCCTGCCTCAGCCTCCCAAGTGTTGGAATTACAGGTGTGTGCCACCACACCTAGCTTGTGTAATGTTTTTTGGCTTCATGAAGATTTCTTCTGTTAATGAAACGGATTATTTCTGCACTGGATGAAACGGTAGAATAGACTTTATTTAGGAATATCACTAGGTATAGGGATCGCTGTGACTGGATAGTGAGGTAGGAAAGACAGAGAAATTTAACTCCAATGTAGGAAAGAAAAGTGTGTGTAGACTCAGCAGCTGGGTGAGGTGGGGGTGAGTGGGATCAGGCTTCAGTAAATGGAAAATGACTGAAAGGAAACTGCAAAGATCAAAGGGTTTCTGACAAAAGAAGGTATATTCTTTTGGAGGCAGACCAGGGTGAGCAGAAGTACGGATTGGATGGTAGAGAGGGCATGGTGGGAGCTTCTGGCTGACCTGACCTTATGAGTTGAATTTTAGAAATTTTAATCTTGCATGGACATGCTCAAGGTTTGGGCATAATTGGTTTTAGAGGTACTTGATGGACTAATGCTTAGCTGAGGAGAGCAATGTTATTTTCTATAACCCAGAAACTACACTGATTATTTGCCTTCAAAGATGTACTTGAAATTATTTTTTTCATATCTAGATATTATTGCTGAAACCAATTTTAAAGAAAGTTCTTAATCCACTATTTTTTTGAGTTTCTTAACCGAAATAGATACTAAGTTGATTTATGGACAGATTCTTCTCAACATTTCATTTTATATAATTTATAAATGTTCTAGGCACAAATGTGAATTTCTTCTTGAGTCAATGTAATTTAAGCTTTAATATCTACTTGCTGAAATTGGTATACATGTTAGAAACACAGATAGGGCCTATCATATACTTATTATTATAACTCAGTCTGCATTTCCAGCTCACACCAGATGATTTATATATAAATAAGTATTTCAAAATCCTATGTTACAACTTTATTTTTGTCTATAGAATCAAACAGAAAAATTAAAAGTTTGTTATAAATAGATATTCAGTATTGTCTCTGTTATAAATTTATTTTTTTAATAAATTTTCCTAAATAGGGCCAGGGAGATAGCTCAGTGGCATAAGTGCCTGCCTGGCAAGCATAAGGTCCTCAGTTTGATCCCTGGTACCAAAAAACAAAAAGAAATTGCTAAACAACACAACATTCAATTTCTTGTAAGCACTGAGGCATTGATACTATTAAATTTAATTTTTATTTAATATTGACTTATTTATTCATAAATCTTTCAGTTAGTTGAAAGAATGCTGCATGTTGAATTGTAATTTTAACTGACACTAAGAAATCAACATATTTTATAATAATTATATGTCCATTAAAGTTTCACATGACAGTATTTAACACTGTGGAATCTCATTATTATAGTTAAATCCACAAAGAGCTGACATTAGGGTGAAGATATAAAAAACAAAGTCCCCAATTTACTTAACTGTTGATATTGTGAAAATATTTTAAATCCTCAGAATGAAAATAATGTACTTTGTATTTTACATTATATTACATCATTCGTGAAAATAATAGCTCCAACCAAAATTATGAAGAGCAATACTTTGTCTAACAATTGATTCTAAAGCCTTCTGTGTCTCTCAAAAGCAACGAGAGGGTATACAAGGCCTCACTATGTAGATCACACTCATAGTGATTCTCCTGTTTTCAGCCTCCCAAGTGCTGGGATTACAGGTACATGCCACCACTCCCAGGCTTAACTGCCATCTCAGTGCACCCTGGGGATGGAGCTGATGCGGCACATCGGGAATCGAACCCCAGTCCCTGAGTCTGCTTAAGCAGACATTTTAATCCACAGAGCTATCTAGCCAGCCATATGAAATTTAAAAGAATCATGTTTACAGTTATAATAAACTAAAAAATCAATAAACTTGATGGCTAGGTTCAACATGTATAATAATTCCATAATTCTATGTTATAATTAAATATGATCTTAATGTTCACATGGATATGATTATAAACACACTTATTGTTAGTCATGTGTATTTCATAAAAGAATCAGCCAGAAATTACCAGAGTTCCTTTATTTGAATGAGGAAGAATTTTCAGGATAAGACATCCATAGCACAGGAAAACACTGGCCTTACATTAGACTCTTCAATTAGCTAGAAAACAAACAAGCAAATTCAAACACAGCTATCAGAATTGCAGCAAACATTTTCAGGCTATGGCTACACTACAAAACAAAACAAACAAAACCAGCTAATGTAAAAATATATTGGAGACTCAAAAGGCTCAAGAGCAAATAAATGCTAATAAGAGTAAAAATGGGGAATAAACTTTTTTTAATACTCCTCAAAATAAGACCTAAGTATGGCCAATGGACATATGAAAACTCTACAGTATCATTAACATTCAGAGAAATGCAAATTAAAATGACATATCAGGGCTTAGGAGACAGCTCAACAGTCCAAATGAATGCCTGGCAAACACAAGGATCCATGTTCTATTCCCAGTACCACATGCTTTTCCGGCCTGGAACCCTGGGACACTCTGTGTCAGCTACTCAAAAACAGGCCTGATGGTGCATGTCGGTAGTCCCTGTACTGGAGAGGCTAAAGCAGGAGCATCATGATGAGCCTGAGCTGCTTAAGGAGGCCCTGTACTAAATAAGTAAAAGATTGAAGTAACATATCATCTCATTCCAGTAAAAGTGGCTCTTTTCAAAAGAACTAAAGGTAACAAGTGTTGTAAATGACGTAGAAAAAATGGTATACTTGCACAAGGCTGAAGTGAAATTGAATTAGCACACATATTATAGAAAATAGCATAAAGTCTCCATCAAAAATTAGAATATGATCCATTTATTTTAATTTTAGTACATATCAAAATGAAATGAAATCAGTTAAATGTAAGACAAATCTAACTTTCTGTATTTATTGGGATGTTATGCATAAAATAAAAAAAAAACAGAAAACAAAAACCTAGATGTCCATTACAGATGAATCAATATTGATAATATGACACATAAATACAATGGAATATTATTTAGTCACAAAAAATAATTAAGACCTACCATTTGTGACAACATAACTAGATATAACTATGTTAAGTCACAGACACAAAAAAATAAAGACAAGTGTTAAATGGTAACACTCAAATGCAGCAGAAAAATTGATCCCACGTAGATATAGAATAATTATCATCTGTTTGAGGATATTAAATTATTGATAAAAAGTAGAGTTGATAGAAATAATACCTTGTGTACCATTGTAAAGTAAGATGACTATAGATGATGATGATATTGTACATACTTTAAAAAGGTGGGATAAAGGAGTTTCATTGTTATCAACACAAAGAAATGATAAAATATTAATGGATGTTTAAATTGACTTTACCCTTATGCAATCTATACATATACCAAAATATAACGCGGTATCCCATACTTACGTATAATTTTATTATGTGATAATGGAAATTGGTACTACTTTAAAATAAAAGGGCTAAAAATTTAGAACAACACATACCAACTCAAGAAAGAAACAGTAGTCAGGATTTGTTTTTATGAGATAATCATAAGTTGGTTGGAAACTAAGTTATACATTCTTTTGTTTTGTTTTTTTAGGATATTCTGGGGTTTATTTTTTTAATAATATTTTCTAAAATTACTTTATTTATTTATTCATTTTTATTATTACTTCATTTATTTTTTTATTTTTATTTTTTTGTCTTTTTGAGACAGGGTCTCGCTATGCAGCTGAGGCTGGTCCTGAGCTCACTTTTGTAGCCCAGGCTGGTCTCGAACTCGCACCAATCCTCCTGCCTCAGCCTCCCGAGTGCTGGGATTACAGGCGATTTATTTCTTTCATTTGTTCTTTTTTTCTTTTTTATTGCTTTTAATAAGAAATAACAATATGGTAGTTTCAAAACACATTAATTGTATATTCACAATAATTGACACATTGCATATTGTTGTCCTAATAGTAGTTATAGGAGAGCACAGGGGGTAGAGAGGATAAATTTACCGATTGATATTGGTAAGGAAAGAAATAAAGAAAAATTTTCTTCTCTTTGAACTGAGAGGAAGTAGTTGTATACATAATCCAATGTTTCTTATTTGCATTGGGTTACCTGTGAAACTGGCAATGTTGGAGGCTGTTGATTTAAGCCTCTTACAGGTCATCATACTACTCTAGCTCTGTGTTTTATGCCTCATAATTAAGCTTTTCCACTGGGTGATGAAGGGCAAGTTAAAGCAAGACCTGTATAACAAAATATTAATCTTTTTTATCTTCCAATGTCAAATCCACTCAAGATTAACTTTGGAACCATGTACAGTGCTTTGTAGAACTGTTGTCAGTGTCAGCCATCGGGATGAGTCACGGCCATTGCTTCACCAGCTTGCTTTCGGTGAAAGACTAAGAGAATATTTTTTCTCTAGGTGACTATCATTAAACACACTATACTTCATTTATCCCTTTTCTCTGAGGTCCCATAATCTCCTTGACTTGAAAATTTGGGACACTACTGAGTTATGGGGTGTTACAGCACAGGTTCTCTTTTGTCCTGAGTTCTCACTGGCCTTGAAGGGCTAGGGCCAAAATGTTGGCTATCCTCATAGCCCTTGTTTTTCTCCAATTGTCGGTCTGTTAACTTACAGTCTAAACCCTCCAGCAGAGAAGCGTCATTATACTATTACTCTATAACGTACATAATTGATCTTAACATCACTGTATTTCTCAATATCACACATCTTAGACTTAGCTTGAAATTGGTATTTTCCATCAGTAACTGATATTCTAATAAATGTCTATAGATATTCTTGCAGTTTCATTACGTGAACTTTGTACATTTACTAATACAAACAAACTGAACGAGACACAGTCTTACTGTCAAAACATTCATTGATTTTGGACCCAGTCAAATAACAATAAAGCTTCAATAGAGGATAAGATGTTGCTAAAAAAATAAAATATGCTAATTAATACATGCTCAAGATACACATTATAGGTGTCTTAGCCAGGGACAGACAATAAGAGTTGCACTGAGTCTGTGCTACATGAGCAGCAGGTAGGAAGGCATAAAGCTTGTAAGAAGCAAGTGGCTGCAGAACAGATCATATTTTGTTTCATGTAGGATGTTATTTGATTGACATTCATAAAGAAGGAAATGTTACCTTTTCTACTTCAGGCAGAAAGCCTATATACTTAGATTTCAAAAATAACATCCCTGAAAAAAAAAGGGGGTGCTATTCAAATAGCTCAGAGGATTAAAGCAGCTGCAAGCAGGTGCAGGGGCCAGGGGTTCATCCCTTGGCTTGCTGTGCTGGCCCTGCCCCCAGGGCAGGATGAGACAGCAATTGAGACTGGGTGTGGTAGCACAGGCCTGTAATCCCAGTTCTTAGTAGTCTGTAAACAAGCGGATCACTATGAGTCTGATCTAGTAGTGAGACACTGAACACAGTCTAGACTCTTCCCTAAGATACAATACTACTACTACTACTACTACTACTACTACTACTACTACTACTACTACTAAATATCTTTGTTTCTGTTCTTGTTGCCACAATAAGTCCTGTATCATTTGATAGAGTATGATTAATTCTTTAGGAAAGGATTTCAGTAGAATATTTCTCTGCTAGATGTAACTCTAATCATAACCTTCTAGGCTCTCTTCTGGAGGAAGTAGGGTTGATCTCTCTGAGCTAGACAACAATATTTAGCAGATGTCATAACAAGAAGTTTGCTCCTTTGTTGTTCTTTTGCTCCTCTCCTACTCTTCATGTTACACTCAGATAAACACAGAACTGTAACTTTTGCTCTTCTGTTTCCTATATTTGTACACAGATAATTTGCCCATCATCAAAAGAACCCAATGGCTAAGGTTAATTGCAGGACTCAATGTGTCTTTTTACACAAGTTTGCAAAATAGCACTGGTGCAGCAGGGAACAGAAAGTTTCAGCTGAGTTGGGAGAACCGCAGGGTACTGTTTTGAATTAAATGAACGCAGGAGTGACTTCTCAGTGCCATCTTTTCTAACTGCACTACAAAGTCAGCGCTTGGCAGGTGCCTGGAGCTCAAAAATGTAGAAAGGAGTCCAGTATGGAGGCATCGGCCTCTAAGGCCAGCAATGAGGAAGCTGAAGCAGGAGAAATCTCCGAGTTCAAGGCCAGCCTGGGCTACACAATGAATTCAAGGCCCTCTTATGTATTTGGTATAGGGCTTTCCTGAGCAGCTTAGTAACTCTCTTGTATTTAGTATCCCGAGTGCTGGAATTGCAGGCATTTTCCACCATGCCAGTCTCAGTGGCCTGCTTAGCCACCCAGGGTGGGGCCCTCAGTGTAGTGCTGGGGATGGATCCCTGTTCACTGTGCTTTCCTAAGCAGGCACTTAGTCTGCTGAGCTATCTCATCAAGGCCAGTTTTAAGGGACATAACAAGACCCTATCTCAAAAGACAAAACAAAAGTGGAGCTTCGTTCATGAAATAAGGTAAGGAACCAAGCTTAAAAAAATGAACTGGATTTTGAGAATCAGACAAGCCTTAAAAGACAAGGGGATGCAGTGCAGTGCCTGTCAGGGCAGTGCAAGTCCTTGAGTACCACCAGGAACCATCACCAAAAAAAGGGAAAACCTTAAGGAAGAAGGAGCCTGTGGTGACACTATCTCAGGTCTCAGGTCTCAGAGTGCATGCCTAGCAGGGCCCAAGGCCCAGAATTTGTTCCCAAAAGTACACACACACACACACACACACACACACACACACACACACACACCT
>PVJA010018051.1:20615-40624 GCA_004027025.1 Myocastor coypus | reverse complement strand
GAACATATTTATTTATTTATTTATTTTTCTTTTTGAGACAGGGTCTTGCTATGCAGTTGAGGCTGGCCTTGAACTCATGAGTTCTGATGAGTTCTGATTTGGATTATGGACAATTCCCACCAACATGTAGAGAGGCAGAAGAAATGTATCAGGTTACCAAAAGTTCTTTTTTTTTTTTTTTTTTTTTGTCTTTTTGAGACAGGGTCTCACCATGCAGTTCAGGCTGGCCTTGAGCTCACTTTGGTAGCCCAGGCTGGTCTCGAACTCTCACCGATCCTCCTGCCTCAGCCTCCTGAGTGCTGGGATTACCGGTGTGCGCCACCATGCCTGGCTGCAAAAGTTCTTTTTTTGATAAAGGAAGTAACTACAAAAGCTTTATTTGTTCAAAGTAAACTGACTTATTAAACTTGATTAAAAAATAAACTTGATTTTCATTAGAATGTTCTTTATCACACTAGTAAATTAAAACCAAGACATATATATATATATGATGCGTATATATGATACACACATGATGATGTAGCTTTTTGAGCTCCATCTTTTGGACAAGAATGCCAAGTTAGTCTCTCTTCATAAAAGCAATTACAATCTGAGGACATTTCTTATTTGCCTCTCTTGCCAGCACCACGTCAGCCTCGTCTGAATCTTTCCATTTCATGAAGAGCATCAGTTCCCCGCTGCTACCTGTGGCACCAATTACTTGTTCAGGATCAAGGCCTCTAGCAAAGCCTCTAGGTTTGTCAGGAGGCTCTCTTCTTTTCTTTGACTTGCTGTCATCAGATTTGCTGTCAGATAAAGATTGTCTTTTTGTACCATCTTTTCCTTTACCAGCTTTTTGCAAATTAAGAAATGCTTTGATTACCTCTGGACGATCTCAATTTTCTTCCAGCTCCCATGTATTGTCAGCATCTGTAATTCCTTCCACTTCAGAAAATACTCCAGCTTCCAGTTCACTGCACCTCGGTCCATTGAAGTTTGTGGTACTTTTTCTACCACAAACTCTTCAGGTTCTGCTTCCTCAATTTTTTTTTATTTTTTCCATTTGTTTCTTTCTCATTTTTTTGCAAGGCAGTTTTATTGGAGGCCATTTCTTACTGCAGACTTAAGGAGCTATTGCTCACCACCTCGGATGCTCGGTTGTGGGTCCGCAGTCGCAGCCTGGCTGTCTACCTACAGCTCCACTCGCACCTGAGCATAGTAGGGGGTGGGGGAGGAGCCCTATCGTTATTTTTAAGTGAACGAATGGATTATTTTTATATGCCTCAGTTTAATTCCAAAAGTAGCCGGACGTGGTGGCTCACGCCTGTAATCCCAGCACTCGGGAGGCTGAGGCAGGAGGATCGTTGTGAGTTCGAGACCAGCCTGAGCTACAAAAGTGAGCTCAAAGCCAGCCTGAACTGCACAGTGAGACCCTGTCTCAAAAAAAAAAAAAAAAAAAAAAAAAAAAAAAAAAATTCCAAAAGTATTGATAGCAGAGCACTCCCAAAGCCTCTGTGGAAAACTTCTATAACTTTTGGGAATGTAGAAGGTTCTAAAATGGAAAATCTTGATATAGGGGGGGAAAAAATGAAACTCCTGATCTGAGAGGTACCTGGGATGAGTGTGTGTTCTCTAAATTTGAAGAATGAATTTTATTTTTAAAATTATTTTATTTTTTCTTGTTTCAGAACTTTTGTTTGTTTATTTATTTTTATGGCCGGCTCAGCCTGCCCTTGGGGCAGGGCTGGCGCAGCATGTGGTGCCGGGGATAGAACCGCGGTCCTGAAGCGGCCTGCAGGCGCTTTAGACCACTGAGCCATCCTGCCAGACCCTGAAGAATGAATTTTAAAAACAGAGATTCTAAGAAAAATATATTTATTAGGGGAAAGAAAGCTCCTGTCCGAGAGAGTGGTCCCTGGGAAGCTGTCTCTTCCAGGGACTTTCATAGTGTAAAAACCATGCGGGTCTAAGGTGGAGAACATGTGAACTGGCTTAGGTGGGCATGAGATGGGACGAAACTGTGGTCAACCAATGGGATTACAAGCACCACTGCTCAGCTAAAATGAGGTCCACGACCGAATGGGGAAGCAAGTCATGTAGCAAGCGGGTGTGAACACAGAACAGGACTTTATCTGGTAGCTAGCCGTCTCAGTTGCTGTCTCAGCGTGCCCCAGAGGCGCGGCGGGCCTGGGAACTGAACCCAGCCCCTGCCAGATGCTAATCTTTACGAAGGTAAGCATTTGTTTGATGTTTTACAGCAGGAGCATGTCTCTCTTATCTTTTGTTCTGTCTCCTTCAGGGCCTGGCCCTGTCTGAGTGCCTATAATATTTCTAACTCCCCTGCCTGCAACAATCTGATACCTTTTTTTTTGCGAGGCTGCTGTTCGAATTCACGACCTTGCACTTGCCAGGCAGGCACTTGTGCCACCGAGCTATCTCCCCGGCCTCTTACAATCTGATACTTTCTGGTCTATCCCTTCTTATTTCTTGGCTGAGAATGGAGCCCTCTGCCTCACCAGTGCTGAGTAAACATCTCCACGGTGTCAGCATAGTTCTACAGTGTCATTTCTTTAAATGGCTGAATTGATCTATATGCAGTAATTCCATGAAGCAGTAAGATGTAGAATAAAATCGTGAAAGTTAAACTTGTGCACATCCTTATTTTTTTTTTTTTTTTTTGTCTTTTTTGAGACAGGGTCTCGCTATGCAGTTCAGGCTGGCCTTGAGCTCACTTTTGTAGCCCAGGCTGGTCTCGAACTCGCACCAATCCTCCTGCCTCAGCCTCCCGAGTGCTGGGATTACAGGCATGAGCCACCACGCCCGGCCACATCCTTATTTTTAAAATTCTGTAAGCGCGTAGGTGCTCGTGCATCCCTGCAGTACCCGGGGTTCACGCCTTCTCCCTGAGCTGTATTCCAAGCACCTTTAAATTTTGAGACGTGGTCTCTCTTGCTAAGTCACCAAGTTGCCCCTGCTGAGCTAGAACTTGTGGCGGTGCCACTTCAGCCTCTGGGGTGCTGGGGTTACAGCTGTGCACCACCACGCCCAGGTACCCTTAATTGTTTTGTTTTGTTTTTACTTGAGATTACTTTCAAGTTTGGTTTTTAAAACGTGCACTTCTGCGCTCACTGTGCGGCACCACCACGGCGATGCAACCGCCCCTCGCAAGCTTCCTTCCAGGGGAGACAAGGGAGGGCAGAGCTCAGGCTCTGTCGCCCGAAGGCCCTAGGGCATCATCTCCCAGGCGTGGGGCACCCGCGGATCGTCTAGCGCTGTGAGTTTTGTTGACTTTATTCGTCCCGGAACTTTTTTAGGCAGTCTGGGAAAAAGCTCGGCGCAGACGGCGGGTCTGCGGGCGGGGCCTGCGGCGGAGGGACCCCGCCGTGGGCGGAGCCCGACCGGCCCGCCGTGGGCGTGTCCTGCGCGCGGGCGGCCGTGGGCGGGGCGCGTCGCCCGAGCCGCGGAGGGTGGGGGCCGCGGCGCGCCGGTCTGTTTTCGGCGCGGGGTTCGCGGGTGCGGCGCGGTGCGGCGCGGCGGGGACGCGGCCTGGCCTGTCCCGGCCACTCGAGGACCCCGCGGGTGCAGCGGTGAGCGAGCGGGCGGGCGGGCTCGGGCCTGCGCGGCGGGGCGCCGGGCGGCGGGCTGGGCCTGAGGGCGCGAGGCCAGGCAGGGCCCGGTGTCCCCGCAGGACCGAGCGGCTTCCCGGCCGTGGCGGCGGTGGCGGCCGCGTCGGCCCTCGGGGACCCGCCATGCGGGAGCCGCGCGTTTGTGGCGAGGCGAGGAGGCCCGGCGCCCGGTTCCGGCCGGTCCGGGTTCGGCACCCGCTGCGGCCTCGGCGGGTGGGAGCGCCGCGGCGCCGCGGGCCCTGGGCTCGGGCTGCGGCGGGGACCGACGCGCGGGCGGCCGGGGTCGCACACCCTGCACAGCCGCCGCCCTGCTGTGCTCGACACCTGACTTCTGCGCGGAGGCCGCGCCGACCTCTGACCCTCCGCTGGTTCGCGTGAACTGGCGGTCCGGGGGTGTTTAGCACCGAGAAATTGCATCTTCCCTAGTGAAAGTTGAATCACCTTTTTGGCTCTCTAACCTCTGCCAGAATTTGTGCCGGCCTTTTTCTCTTTCTTTCTTTCTTTCTTTCTTTCTTTCTTTCTTTCTTTCTTTCTTTCTTTCTTTCTTTCTTTCACTATAGTATCTTAATAAGTTTGAAGCGTATAGCAGAATTTAAAGGATAGCTTCACATTTAATAAATTACCCAATTATTAAGGCAGTTAATAAATGGCGGTCTCCCATTGTTATTGACTCATTTAATGGGTGACTGTAGACTCTTTTCTTTGGGCTACTGTATTTTACTAACAGAAAATAAAATAGCCTTAATCATGAGAAGTTTTTCCACAGTTAGTAATTAAGTAGTTGGGCTTGGGGCATTGTTTGGTGGCCCTTGGCGTAAGACACACCAGCAGAAAGTGTTTCGTTTTAGTTTTCAGAAAGCGTTTCTAAATTATAATACAGTATTGGTTTTCATACGGGTTCAAAGCTGAATAGCATTAACCTAGAATTAAAAGTGAATAATTAGTCTTTTGACACAAAGCGTGTTGGTGTATTTGTTGTGTCGTTCTCCCCCTCCCACTTGCTCTTGATCTAAAGTTGTTTTGTGTGTGTGTCTAGCTTGCTGGGCGTTTCCCATCATCTCTTGGGAGGATCATGAAGCCTCACTGTGTGACAGTACTGGCGCTGGCCGGGCTGATGTTCATCCTGTGGCTTCCCGGCTCTCTGAGCTGCAACAAAGCGCTGTGTGCCAGCGACGTGAGCAAGTGCCTCATCCAGGTGGGACTGCGTCATTGGTCGGTGCAAAGGGTGTGTGTAAAGTGTAGGGCAGGGCCCAAGTACTAGCTGCTAAACCTCAAACCCTGGTGTGCAGGTCAGGGCACCCTGGATTTTCACCCTGTGTTCAGATTCAGAAAGTTCTATGCTGACTGCAGTGTCCTGCTTTATACCCCACATGTTACTCTGTGGTGACCTGAAGGATTTTCTTAGGTTACCTGGTTTACAGAACAGAGTCTTAGTGACTATATATTTAGATTAAAAATTAGCCAGCCAATTAACAGACAGTTGTACTCTAAAAAAAGTATTTTTGTTCTGTTGTTGTGGAACACATTACTCCAAAACTGTAGTGCAGTGAACATTATCCTTCAAAGTTTTGGGGGAGCCTTTCACCTGATGGTTCTTGTTCAGGGTCTCTCCCAAGTTGTTGCCTGGGATTACAAGGCCCGCTTCCAGACAGATAAAACTGACAGCCCTCCCATCACCAGGGCAAGCCTCCTGAATTCCAGCCACCCTTGCTTTTCTTTTCCCAAGGAAAAAAGTGAAGTTAAGCAGTTTAGTAGGTTCACTTTAGCAAGTAAGTGCCCCTGGGATGTGGTCTCTGCCCGAGGACCCTGGTCGGTGCTCTCCACAGGTTGTGATAATTGTGTCGTGCTCCACGTCTCCCCTCGTTTCCCTTTTCTACCTGTGTGGTCAGCAGCAGCGTCTCCTCTACCAGCCTTGCTCTAGTTACTGGCTGTGGCTCAAAATGTCCAGTAGTGGTCACACGTGTGAGTTGATTCCATTTGCTGAGATGGTTAGGGCCAAGAGGGGTTTCAGAGTTTGGATGTTTTAGGTTTTGGAGTATTTGCATCTTGGGAAGGGATCCAAATTTAGATGGAGAATTCACGTATGTCTCCTGTCCCCTTAATGCACACACCTTGAGGGTGGTGTTAATGCAGTGCTTGCATTTTGCCTGTCGGGTGAGGTCAGCTGTGGAATTTTTATAGTGACTTCATCATCCTGTTGGTACCCAAAAAGGTTTGGAGTTTAGAGCATTTCAGTTTTTGAACTTTTGGATTAGAGGCATTCAGCCTGTATTAGCTGTCTGAAGCATGAGTCAGCTAACTCTTCACTGTAATCCTCACTTGAAGGTAATTGCATAATTATTGTGATCCTCACTTGGGTGATAATTATTTTGGTACACCAGAAGCATTTTGTGCTTATTTCTGACATTTTGGCCCTTTTTATTAAGAGTTCAAACTCTGGTTGCTCCCATCCGTTATGGTTTATATTCAGATGTACCCCAAAGGCTCACCCACTCGCAGGTGGGGCCTTTCGGAGGTGGCTAACTCTGCGATGTGAGATACCTAAAGGAGCCCACTGACTGCTTAGCATAGTTCTGGGTGTGGATACTGGGAAGAATCAGCCTGAGTGTGGGCGGCCCCAAGCAGCAGGCTGGTAGCCTGGTTGGCATGACATGCTCACTGCTGCTGCCGCCCCTGCCTGTCTACCTCTGCCAGACTGCCTCGCCTTGGAGCTGCCCATCGGTGGACTGAAGCTCCTACAAACTGAGTTAAGCAAGCCTTTTCTTCCTGTAACTTGCAGGTGGCTGGGTACCTTGTCCCAGCAATGAAAAAGTAACTAACACGCAATCTCATACGCCGACCACCTGTACTTTGCATTTCGAATCACTTAACTAGGGAAGGTTGCTGACCAGCTGCTTTCCCACTTTCTCTTATGGACATTTTCAAGAACGAGCAGAGGAGAGTGTAGTGAAGCAGCTAGATCAGTCACTCACATAAAGGAGGAGTGTCGCTCAGACGTGTTTTATTCAGCCCTTCATCTGTGCTCTTCCACACCATCTACCCCTTGCTATATTTTAAGCTCAAAACAATGCTTGATTGTGTTTTATCCGTAAGTCTAATGTGTATTTCTAATAGGTAAGAACTCTTTAATGCAAAGCCGTTAGATCAATGTAACAGTTTAAAGCTTAACAGTATTTCTTTGATCATCTTATTCTATACATGCAAATTCCAGTGTAGCATGTCTATTTAGGCATTGGCTGGCTGTAGAATCTTGTCTGCTTCTGAGGTACAGCTGCGCCGTGGCCAGATGAGAAAACCATGCCACTTCCAGGTTGTTCTAACATAGCTTCATTCTCATAACCTTTGCTGTATTCATCTGTAGGTGAAAATTGACTTAACTCAGAGGTCCCCAATTTTTTGGCACCAGTGTCTAGTTTTGTAGCAGACAACTTCTCCATGGACAGTGAGAGAAGGCTTTGGGTGATTCAAGAGCATTACATTGATTATGCACTTTACTTCTAGTATTATTATTGTTATTATTTATTTTTTTAAGAGCACTTTTATTTATTTTTTTCTTGTTTCAGAACTTTTATTTGTTTGTTTGTTTATTTATTTAATGGCCAGCTCAGCCTGCCCTGAGGGCAGGGCTAGCACAGCATGTGGTGCCAGGGATCAAACCATGGTCCCTTGCAGCCCCCTAAGCTTTCCTAAGCAGGTGCTTTAGACCACTGAGCCATCCTGCCGGGCCCAATTGTTATTATTATATATAATGAAATGAGCATACAACTCATAACGATGCAGAATCCATGGGAGTGCTGACTTTTTTCCTTGCAATTAGATAGTGACTCCATGATCTTGTTTTGGTTGCTGTCACTGCTACAGAAAGCCCTGCTTCACAAAGGTAAGATGTTGGGGAAAGAAGCAGGCTTTTTAGTGCTTCTGTGATAATCTGAGGATATTCTGCCTTGACGTTAATCTAGGACATAGGGAGATCTTAAGTGGTCTCCTGGGTACCACCATCATTATGACCCTGAGCTATCTCCCCAGCCTCACTGATAACATTTTGATGTGAGTCATCAAATAATTATTTATGGTAGATGGGTCGGGGAGATAGCTCCATGGCACAAGTGCCTGCCTGGCAGTTGCAAGTTTGTGAGTTCGAACCCTGGTCCCGCAATCATTTCTGATAGTCTGGGTGTGCCTCTCAGCAGTGTCCACCTCTATCTGTAGCCTCTTCCCAGTGCTAGCAGCCCTGTCTTGGCCCTACTTCTGATCGAGTGCCACAGTATAGGTCCTTCACATTCTAAAGCTGCAGTAAGGTTCGTGGTTTTCCGAGAATCTAAGCTGCTGCTGACCTGGAAAGAGGCCTAACTCAGCCTGCAGTGTGAGTGGCGGGGGGAGAGACCTCCATAGCTTCCCCGTCATTGCTGTGCACTCCAGACTGATCCCAGGTACTTGAATTGCAGGTATTTTTCCTTGCTGTTGTTTGGTTATTTTTATTGCTGTTTATTTTTTTCCCTGTGGTACTAGGAATTGAACCCACAGCCTTCACACTGAGCTATGACCCAGCCCCCTTTATTTTGAGACAATAATAATTGCCTGGCTCAATTTGTAATCCTTCAGATGACCCTCATAGAAAGCTAGGGTTACAGAGATGTGCCCCTATACCCAGTTTCATATTACTTTTTCATTCTCTAAGTCTATAACTTCTCCTAGTTACAGTAATTAGAAGTTATACTTTATTTAACATGTTGTGCTTTTAAAGAGTTTTATTTATGCATTTATGGTCTTTTTTGTGACAGGGTTTCATGATGTAGTTCTGGCTAGCCTTGAACTCACTTTGTAGTGTAGGCTGGTCTTGAACTTGTAGTGATCCTCCCACCTCAGCCTCCTGAGTGCTGGTGTTACAGGGATGTGCCCCCAGGTCCAGTCTCGTACTTCTCAATTTCAATTAAAGATCTTTTGCGTTCAGAATTCTGTGCTAGTGCATGTGTATGTGATGCTCGCTCTTGTCACGGAGTGGGCGCACGTGCACAACACATCTTCGTGCCTTTATGTCCCCTGTCCTTTTCCCTCTCCCTTCCATCACTTGCTCTCCTTTCTTTTTGTTTGAGACAGGGTCTCACTGTGTAGTTCAGACTGGCCTTGTGCTCACTTTGTAGCCCCCAGGCTGGTCTCGGACTCACAGAGATCCCCCTCGCTCAACCTCCCAAGTGCCTGAACTACAGGTGTGTGCCACCACACCCGGTTCCAGGGCCCGGTGGCCAACCACCTGCCTGGCATGTCAGGCGGGGGGATCAAGCTCAGGTCCTTATGCTTGCCAGGGAAGTGCTTACGCCTCTGAGCTTTCTCGCCAGCCCCACTTGGGTTTCTCGTGTAAGAGGAGCCACCTGGGATTTAAGCTGCAGCTGACTCACTTCACTGAACGCTCTTGTCTCACTGTGCAGCCATCTTCCTGCAGATGACTCCAGTTTGTCCTTCTTCATGGCAGAGTAGTGACTCGTGTGTAAGCGCACGTTGTCCTTACCCACTCGTCAGGTGGACATTGCAGACTGTGTGCAAGATGTCACTCTTCTGCATCAGGCTGCTGTCTAGGACACTGAGAATCTGGAGGCTCACTGATCCGCTGGCACCTGAGCTGGGAAGACTGCGCACATCCCTCCCTTCCCTTCCCTGCTCTGAGGGCCTGCCCCGTCTCCTCCCCAGGCCCCTGTTTTCTGTGTGACCTCCCCAGCAGGCGGCTTCACAGCAGCCAGGTTTCTCCCATCCTGTCCCTAGGCTGCTTCCTGAGCAGCATCTGTAAGGTGGGCCTGGGTGCCGACAGGCCCCTGACGCCTCCCTGTGAAGTCACCTGGCCAGAGCTGAGGTCACGGTGCCACAAGACTTCAGGTGGGTTCTACCTAGGTGGGTCTCACCTCTGCAGGGAGCATACAGCCGGAGAGAAGGTGCTGGCCACCTGAGAGCGCAGCCCCTGTAGCAGCTGTGGTTAGGAGGCGTTGCCTCGTGGGCACGGCCTTGGCTCCCTGCCTCCCACCCTGGCTGCTCACAGGTTCACTGGTGTCCGTGTCTTGCTGACCTTTTGCTTCTGCTACATGTGAAGGCTTTCTGTTCTGTCCTGCCGATGACACCTATCATCTCTTGCTTCTTAATGTGCTCAGAGAGGATTAATAGTCACACTGTTCCCCTTTGTAAGCTTCCCCTTCATCTCAGTTACTCGTCTCATGTTGCTGGGACTGTTCCAGTTTGTGTCTTGTCCACCCAAAGCCTCCTGCAGTCATGGGGTGGGGACTTCTAGAGTTTGAGACTGACTCATGATCCACTGGGATTGTTTTAGTAGCTGGGGTTATGGGCGAGTGTGCCTTCCCCAGCCTGGGGCAGCAGCCTGAAAGTATTGAGAGACAGAGAAAGACTCGCCCTCTGTTGCTCTGTTCCTCTGTTCCTCTCTGTTGCCCTGGTTTGTCAGTTGCCTCTCTCGCCATTTGTTGCTGTCGCACCCCTGTGAACCGGATGTCTCTCCCCTCTTCCACTCAGCCTTGGAGCCAGCTGAATATGGACTAAAACCTCCAGTAGCTGTGAGCTAAACAAACCTTTCCTTCCTTCATTTTGGATGACAGATATTTGTCCCAGCAATGAGAAGAGTAACAGAGACAGGGACAAATACTGAGGTAGCCCAGGCTGGCCCTGAACTCACAGTGATTCTCCTGCCTCAGCCTCTTGAGTTGCTGGGATTACAAGTGTGCACCACATTGGCTTCAGAGTACAATTTTAGTTTTGAAAGGAGCCGTACGGGACTCTGGAGAAGGGAGAGCTCGTTGGGGCTGCCAGCGTCTGGGAGATCCTGGAAAGCTGCGGTCACCACCCTGAGAGTCTCAAAGGGAAGGAAATTGCTTCCTTACATCTGTGAGCACGACCCTCAGCATTTTCTGCTTCTGGCTCAACTTGCCGCACCGCACACACCTGTGAGGAAAGGGGGTTTCCTGACCCTCAGCCCGTCAAGGTCAGTGACAGGTGTATTCAGAAAGGTGGGCCCCAGTAATAGGAAAAGCGCGAGCTCTGCAACCACAGCCTGCAGCAGAGTCGGCCCTGCGCCTCCTGAGCGTGGCCTAGGACAAGCGAGCCCACGTCTCAGTGCCGTGGCATCCCCTTCACTTTGCATAGGGAGCACCCCCAGGCCGACTGTGCCCTGATGCCAGGGTGGGGCATGTGGTCCCCACCTGCAGTCACACCCCACATCTCTGCTTCCTGAGTGGACTAGGATCTACTGCAGCCACAGGTGTGTTCCAGCACAGTGTCTGGCTGAAGCGCTTACACAGACAGTGGCTGTCTCGTCCCTTGGGCTGCAGCTGGGTCTTTCTGGAGCTGCCGACCATCTTGCTCCGTCTCACATCCTCAGTCATTGCTGTTGACCTGCTTTTCCTGCCAGATGGAGCCTTTGTTCTGGCTGATCCCAGACACAGTCTGGGGTGACTTTCCCCTGTCATTCCTTTATATTTTTCCCTCATTTTGTTCTGGTGTGCCTTCGAGCAGCTTCTGAGGATAGGCTCTGCAGGGAACAGGCTTTCTGGGTCCTGTGTGCCCACTAACCTTACTCCTGGCCGCTGGTTTGTGGGACCACAGGATTCTATGTGAGATTCTTCCCCAGAACTTGGAAGGTATCTTCTGCCATCTGCTAGCATTCCACACTGCTGATGCAAAGGCTGATGCGGTTTTTTTCTTCTTCTTCTTTTTTGGTTATTTGTTCTTTCTGGAAGCGTTTGGCCATTTGTGTGAGAGGGAGCATCTACTCTGTTCAGAGCCGGTCCCATTGTGTTTTGTTTTGTTCTGTTTTTTTTTTTTTTTTAAAGTCTCTTTTTTGTGTGTGTGCCAGAGATCAAACTCAGGACCTTGAGCTTGCCAGGCAGGCACTTATGCTGCTGAGCTGTCTCTGGCTCTGCCCATCTTAACCCGGAGCATCGTGCGGGCCAGGCAAGTGCCGCCCCACCAAGCGGTGGCCCCTGGCCTTCTGATTTCTCGGCTGTGGCCAGTGAAGCGTGGCTCTCATGTGTTGCGGGGCAGGGGCCCAGCTCCACAGCTGTGTAGATGCTCGATCAGTGGGCCTCGTCCCACTTTCTTTCCCTGTGCTTTCTGTCGAAACTGTGTTGCGTTGTTGGTTTGAGGCTGTCAGGATTTGTTTCTGAGCTGGGTCCTGTTTGGTTGTGGAAGAGGCTGCACAGTGCTGCAGCCTCCCTCGCCTCTGGGACACGTGCAGTCACCAGCAGGGACCCCTACCCAGCAGGGCACGCGTGTGTGTGACATTTAAAAAGAAATACCAATGGCTATTCATTGAACTTTCTATAGGTGTATCCAAATGTCTGATGGGGGCTTGAGTAAGTACTCCAAGAAGACCAAGATAGGCTGCTGCTGCTTTCCTCCAAGAGAACAAAGTTTTGTTCTGGAAGCTTTGATTTGAACAGTATCTGTAGTGTTCAAATGCGGAACCAGGAGGCTAAGTAAAGACATTTGTTAATGTTGACCTCTCTGCACTCGTGAAATAACTAAGTATAAAAGCTTTACCTTGGAAGCTCATAGTCTTATAAATATTTTTACCAGAATGGTTACAAGCTACTAGTCATTCTCATCCCTTCTACAGGGTGCTACACATTAGAGTAGACCTTTTATAAATATTTGCTTTGTGCCTCTGACTGAAGAGAAACCTAACTTTAAATATCAAAATTGTTGTCACAGTCCTTCCTTCCTTGTTTAATGAGTGGTTTAGCTGTCTCAGGGGAGAAATTGGGAGCATTCTGATTTTAACAAGATCTTTACTATTAGTTCTTTTTTATTTTTAGACAGGGTCTCCTTGTGCAGCTCTGGTTGGCCTTAGCTTACTTTGTAGCCAAGCCTCGCTTCAAACTTGCAGTGGTCCTTCTCAGCCTCCTGAGTGCTGGGATTATAGGCATGCACTACCATGCGTGCCTGAAAAAAAAAACAACCCTTTAAAAATGTGAGTCAGGGGGCACGGGGAAAATGGCAGTGGCTGTGACAACCAGGACTGGAGGGAGCGGCGGGGTGGAGGTGGATGCTGCGGTAGTCCCCAGGGTGATCGCCCCTGGCGTGACAGGCAGCGTCTCTTCATCCCTTGTCATTCTCAACATCTCAAGCCACTGGACCCAAATGCGCTCCAAGGAGGGGTGTCCAGTACAGGTGATTCGGGCTCTGATCGGTAAACAAGAAGGCCGAAATATCGAGGTGATGGACTCCTTTGAGCTGCTGTCCCACACCATGGAAGAGAAAACTACCATTGACAAGAAATATTACACCAAGGAGGAGCAGTTTAAACAGGTATTCAAGGAGCTGGAATTTCTGAGTTGGTATACCACAGGGAGGGCGCCTGGCCCCTCCGACATCCACGTCCATAAGCAGTTGTGTGACTAAGCACACAGATCTGCCTGTCAGTGTTTTTGAGTCTGTCATCGATACAATTAATGGAGAGGCCACCGTGCTGTTTGCTGAGCTGACCTACACCCTGGCCACTGAGGAAGCTGAACCCATTGGTATAGAGCATGTGGCCCGAATGACAGCAACAGGCACGGGAGAGAACTCTACTGTGCCTGAACATTTGATAGTACAGCACAGCGCCATCAAAATGTGGCATAGCCGCGTCAAGCTCATCTTGGAATACGTCAAGGCCTCTGAAGCAGGAGAAGTCCCCTTCAAGCACAAGATCCTGCGGGAGGCCTATGCTTTGTGTCACTGCCTTCCAGTGCTCAGCACAGACAAATTCAAGACAGACTTTTATGATCAATGCAACAATGTGGGGCTCATGGCCTACCTTGGTACCATCACCAAAACTTGCAACACCATGAACCAGTTTGTGGACAAATTCAACATCCTCTACGACTGACCAGGCATCAGCAGGTGAATGTGGAGGCTCTTCTAACAGGGGTATCTGGAGAGATTGTGCACAGGGGTCAGGCAACTGTCCCAAGGGGGCCAGGCACTACACTCTTTAGAAACTGCTGTCATTAATAAAAGGAGAGCAGCCCCTTAAAAAAAAAAAAAAAAAAGTGAGTCAGTATTACACTCTAGTCTGCTGTATTAGCTTTCCATCACTATGAAAAAATGCCTGAGGTTGAGGTTGGCTAGATGGCTCAGTGGTCTAAAGCACCTGCTTAGGCAAGCTTAGGCAACCGCAGGGGCCGCAGTTTGATCTCCGGCACCACATGCTGTACCAGCCCCACTCCCAGGGCAGGCTGAGCCAGCCATAATGTTAAAAGAAATAAAGAAAACATACCTGAGGCAATCAGCTTACAGAGGGAAGGGTTATTTTCACCCACGGTTTCAGAGGCTTGGACTATGGCTCCTTTGTCCTGTTGCTGTGGGCCTGTAGCCACAGAGTACATCACGGTGTGGGAGACTGCTCACCTCATGGTGGCCACGAAATAGATGGGAGGGCAGGACCAGTGTTCTGTCAGGGCCACACACATAGCAAGCCAACTTCCACCCTCTAGGCCCCGCTTCCTGACGGCACAGGAGGTTGGGATCAGCCCTTCTACACAAGGGCTTATGGGCACATTGAGAAGTCCAGCTGCAACCCTTGGCCCACCAACCCTCCGCTCGTCCAGCCGCAATGAGAGAACAGGGCGTTCATCAGTCACGGTGCAACAAATATGAACAAGAGGCCTCCTTCCTTTGCTCTCCCTTTGGTTCCATTTCTGACCTGCAAATTTGGGGGGTTTTGAGTTTGAATGCAGGTCTTTTTTTGGTTTTTTATTTTGAGCTAGTCTTACAAAATCAACAAAAGTTAGGCTCAAACCTGCAGTCCTCTTTCCCCAGCCACCCAGTCTGCTAGGATTACAGGCATTTGCACCACCAAACCTGGTTTGCATATTTGTGCGATAAAATTTAACTCATAAAGTCTATGCTGATAACTGTCCTCCTAATTCATTTTACATAGAGGTTGAGGTCTCACCAGAATGTTAGATGTTTGTAGAGTAAGATCTTTTTCTACTGTTGATTAGTTAAGTAAAATTTCTGTCTTTTGCTGTTCAGAAATATAGCTTCTCGTCACATATTGTAGGCTTTCTCTAACATAAATGTATCAAAATAGGTTTTAAGAATGATTAGCCTCTTTGCTAGAGCTTTCCAGACGGCCATATTTTTATGGCAGCTTAGGGCTATTGATAAAGAACACTGTAATCTAGTGTAAGTTTTCACTATTTTTCCCTCATAAATGTATTGACCCACGTGATTACCAAACCTGTAGTGTTACGTTGTCACTGCACAGGGCCCGAGAGCTTCCTGGAGCTGAGCGGGGGACCTAATCCACCCTACCTATAGGATAAGCTTGAAGGTTCACTGACTCCCATCATGGAAAAAGAATTTTCAGGATGTATCACTAGGAGGGGTTAAAAGGGTTTTACTACCCAGAAATTTAAAGCATACTCTTCAGAGAAACAGTGTGGGCCTCTAGAAAGTTGTTTGTTCTTCCTTAGAATAGAATTGTTTATGCTTCTCTTGAGGGAGTAGAAACCACAGGAAAAGGTGCTGCTGGCCATGGTGCAGGTACGGGTCTGGTTTTAGTTTTTTTCTTAAGGTGGTTCGTGTAGCATTCTTTGAATTCTTTCAGCCAGTTCCTTTATCTTGGGATCAGGTTCTTGCTCTTTGCTTTCTCCATTTTGTCAGTTTATGGACTTTGAACATTCCTGAGGTATCTGGGTGTAATCAGTGTAAAAGGGAAGGAGCCTACATATGACCTAGAGGATGCTGATGTGGACACCTTGGGTTACTTTGGGTCCCCAAAATTGCAGTCTTCTTAAAAGTACAATTTTGAGTTATGATTTCCTTGCCTGCTTCCTGCCTAGCTTCCTTCTTCTGTCCTACTTCAGCCCGCCCCTACAAGACTTTAGTCCCTTATTCTTAAGCCATGCAGAAGGGCCAAGGGTCCACCTTCTAACTGCTTCAGGCCCAGGAGGATCAACTTGGCCCAGGATTGGAAGTCTAAAGGAGACAAAGCAGATGGGGTTTGATGTGTGATAAATCATCAGATCAGTAGTCTGGAAAAGAGGGCAGAGACAGTCACTGGTGCTTGAGCTCCATTTACGCGGATGCCAACATGTTCAGCATGGAGCTGTAACTTGTCTCACTGCTGGGCAGCTCTAATACGAACTCCATTATTCCCACCATATTGGACCACTCCGTTACATGTGTGCCACCCCATTGGGCTGCTCGTACCACTTCTCAGAGGGTCTTTGAGTATCACAATGCAAAGAAAGCCATTCATTTAGCAGAGCGGATGTCATGCCATCATACTATAGTTCCTTAATAGGATATTAAAATGTAAAAATTATAGCTAATTTATGGTAGACTTGCTTCCCAATATATATCTGTGTCTTATATAATTAGAAGATGCTTGTTGAGATGGAGCTCAAGTCTTAAATAGCAAGTCCAAACTGAAGGAGACGTTAAAAATTCTGATCGTTTTATATATTTTAGAAATACAGTATATATTGTATAAGAGAGATCTGTTGTTTACTGTATGTGCATTAAGTTTATGTAGGTTTTTTTTTTGTTTTTACTTATATAGTTTTAACTCTAAATTTCATGTTAAAGCTTAGAGGGCTGCAGAGCTAGCCCAGCAGTCGAAGTGCCTGCCTAGGCAAGGGAAAGGGCCTGAACTCGGCTCCCATTACCTCGAGCTGTGGTGGTCCTGCCCTGGGTGCAGCTGAACCGGCCACAAAGACTGGACATGGTGGTGCATGCCTGTCATCTCAGTGCTGGGGAGGCTGAACAGAACGGTCACTGAGTCTGAGCTACATAGTGAGACCCTGTACCAGATACATAGAAATAAAAACAAAAAAACTTAGATTCATACATTACCAGTCCCAGAATGTTATAAGATAATAGCTATTCATTTAAACAATTATAAACTGATTATTGAAAACATTTTATAATAAGCCAACATTTAAGTAATCTCTAACTCTCATAATTTAGTTTCTTAGGTAACCAAAAGCCTAACAATGGAAAACACAAGCGATTGTCTTCATTATCCTAGCTCTGTGGGAGGCTGAGGCAGGGGATGGATCACAAAGCTGATCCTATCCTGGGTAACACCGTGAGCTGTTGTCTCAAGACCTTTGCTTTTAGTTTTTGTAAGGTCAGCTAAGAGCATGTTGATTAAGAATACTCGAATTCATATCTAGCGACTGATGAGACTGCCGTGAACATGTACAAGCTTGAAGCCTGTTTATTTTATTCATGCCCCGAACATGCACCTTGACCCCAGTCCCTCAGCTCTGATGTGCAGGAGCAGCGCAGGGGAGGATGCCCAAGCCCTAGGGTCCACGCTGCCGCCACTGCAGTGTGAACTCAGGAGGCAGCATGCCAGTTCTCAGATGACACAGTGGGGCAGCTGTGTGTGCTGGAGACTTGGCACCGGGCAGCAAATGTGTGCTGTGGAATCTTCGGCATCACGTGCCACCCGTGAGGCCTCGCACTAGCACACCCAACTGCATTTGCGTACTGAGAGAAAGGTGCCCTTGACTCAATAACACAAGAGACTGTGCGGATCTAGTTTATGCCTCGTTCTCTCCAAGGAAGAGTAATAAGCCAAGCCTGTCGCCTTGCATGCAGGGAACCTCAGCACTCTGCAATGCTGAGCCAGAAGGATCACAAGAGTGAATCATCTGGGGCAACTTAGTGACACCCTGTCTCAAGAAAAAGAGCTGGATTTGTGTCTCAGTGCAGAAACCCAGGGGTTCAGTCCCCTGTTTTGCTAGGAGTGGTAGTGGGGGTGGGGGTGAATATACATTGGAATGTTATGCAATGAGAAATAAGCTTTATATTTGTTTTTCTAGTATTTAAACAATTGGAATGCCTAACTACACTGGAGTCAAATCTGCCACTTATTGAATAATGTATACATTTTACAACTTCACTTGATAAATGAGTACAGTAGTAACTACCTTGCTTGGGGCTCTGTGCCTGTAGGGTTAAACCGAAAGTGCAGAGGGACCTTGCAGGAGAAGGAGGCGGTGAGCTATTGGAAGCTTTGAGTCAGTCTTTATTTTGGACTTCTGTGAACAGTTTTGCTTGACCACATGTTCCATGCAAGTGAGCAGTACCCTAGTTTAGTCATGGAGAGGCTTGGAAAGCATATAAATAACCCAGTCCGAAGAACAGCCGGTGTTCCAGCTCACTGCACGCTCTGCTTAAGAAGCAGGCTTTGAAGTACGTTGATACTAAATACTAAATAGGAGCTGGAAGTCCTGGGCTTGGGATGGGAGAGGTGAAGAATTTAAGGGCTGTTTCTGAGTTTTGGCCTGTGGGATACACTATTATAAAACCATTGTGGTGTCAGATTTTTTATAAGAGTGAAATACTTATTTTTAAAGTCACAATCATTATTTTGTTAGAAATGCATCAGAATTTACCAGGGTGGGAGGAGTTTGGCTAGCTCTTTTATAATTTAAGATAACATTAAAAATACATTTTTGATGTGTATGTCTCATGCTGTTGCCCAGGCCACTCCAGAACTTGAGAGCGCAAACGATCCCCCTATGCCAGCCTCCTGAATAGCTCGGGCAGCTTAGCTGTGTGCCACCACACCTGGCAAAGCATTTTCTTTCTTCTATCTTAGTATCTGATACAAGGTCTCACCATGCAGTTCAGACTCATAACGATCCTACTGTTTTCAGCCTCCTCAGCACTGGGATTACAGGTGTGCACCGTCATACCTGGACTTGGTCCCAGCTCAGCGCACCCCGGGGGTGGGACATGCAAAGTCTGTGGGACCGGGAATTAAACCCTGGTCCCTGTGCTTGCCAAAGCAGGCACATAAGTCCTCTGAGCTATCTCATTGGCCCTGTTACTTTTCTTCTTGACTCTAGCCTTTCTGATTTTTGTCCTCATTGCTAAAACATCTAAAGGTGAGGTTTTTGTTTTAAGTATCCTGAGTAGGAGTCTGGTTGATTAATGCAACACAGTTACATTTTGAGTAGTTTCTCTTTTGTATTTCCAATACTTGAGTTCAAAGCACTTTGCATGTGCTTTTTATATTTAGGAACATTCATCCTAACCACAGTTTGCTTGCAGCCGAAACAATGAAAGCATAGGCTTCCAAATACATCAAGGCCAAGTGTCACTCAGCAGTCCTCAGGGTGAAGAGGGGGAAGGAGCAAGTCCCTCGGTGAGCTGCGCCTGCTGCCCTTCACGGTGATTCTGGTAGAATTCACCGCTTTATTTCTTTTCTTTTTTTTTCTTTTTTTGTCTTTTTGAGATAGGGTCTCGCTGTACAGTTCAGGTTGGCCTTGAGCTCAGTTTTGTAGCCCAGGCTGGTCTCGAACTCTCACCGATCCTCCCGCTTCAGCCTCCCGAGTGCTGGGATTACAGGCGTGCGCCACCACGCCCGGCTCACTGCTTTATTTCTTAAGAACAGCCATGAAGCAAATGCTACCCAGATATTTGTGCTTGCATTCTGTCTGTCTCTGCTGGCCTCAGACTCCAGGCGGTCCTCTTGCCTCAGCCTCCCAAGTGTGATCATAGGCGTGCATCACCACGCCCAGGTCATTTTTGCTCTCTTGATCTGCAGTGAGACTTACGAGATTCTAAATGAGATCCACTAAACTAGGAAAGGCACCACCAGTGAAGACCAGAAGGTGGGGGGAGGCTCTTGCTCTTCCTAGTCTCCTGAAAAGGCTGCTGCCGTGAGCTGCAAAGCACCGGAATGCCGGGCACACTTGCAGTGTGTTTGCATAAAGTTACTCAGATTTATGTGTTTAAATTTTATTAACACAGAGGCTCTTTAATACTTTTTTTTTTTTTGGTGAAGTAGAAAGAAAAGTACTAGCTAAGGTATCGTTGCTTGCATCCAGCCACTGTTAGCAGTGATTTTAATGACTGAAGGGTTTGGCGGGTATTGATTCCGAGTGTTGAGGTCGCAGGATGCTGTACCACACCTTGTGCAGCTAAACACTGACTATGGGTTTTCTCTGCTTCGTAGTACAGGGATGGGCAGAGCTTCTCCCAGAGTCACCTGTTGCCTCTCCTGACGGCTGACACTGTGTGTCACCAAGTCATGGATTGGTACACAAGGCCTCAGTTCCGCACTCTGGCGATCTGACAGAGGTCACCCACAGAACAGGCTATTGGCTTTCATGTCCACTGGTTAGCAAGAGTCTGGGGCACCTTGCTGTCCCCTTCTAAGTCAGACAGCCCCAGAGGCCTGGCAGTGGCAACAACGCCAGAGGGCAGGAAGTGGGCCTTCCTTCAGTTACAACATCACGTACAATAATTCACTCAGAGGGCTGCCATTTGGGAGCTGCAAAAAGAAACATTGTATGCTTTGAATAATTGTTACTTTTCTAATTTGTTTCTCTGTAGCATTAATAATAAAGCAACTATGAGAATAAAGGGATTTTTTTTTTTTTTTTTTTTTTTTTTTTTTTT
>PVJA010018051.1:0-20515 GCA_004027025.1 Myocastor coypus | reverse complement strand
TAGGTCAGTGGAGTAAGTGCTTACCTGACAAGCAAAGGTCCCAAGTTCAATCCAAGGTACTAAAAAAACCTGTGTATTCAGAAAAGTTCCCTTGCGGCAGAGCCAAGCCATGTGGGTTGTCATGAAGGAACAGGCTACACAGTGTGGCTCTGAAGCTCTATTTTCTAGACTCAGTGAGTCAGGGCCACAGCTTTTCTTGTGGATTTGGGAAGCAAACCTAAGGCTCTTGCGTGCTGGCCCAGTGTTGTGTGCCCGGCAGCACCCCAGGTTTGGAGTTTGTGACTAAGCAGTTGTACTTCTCAGTAAGTCCCTGCCCCTGCAGTTCTTATTTTATCTTATTTTATTATTTGTTAGTTTGCCCAAGGCTGAGACGCAAGCCCAGTGCCACCCTCCAGCCCTGAGCTCCATACCCACTCCAGGCTTTCTAACAAGCCTGGCAGAGTTGGCGGCTGTGTGCCATGGAACACAGCCCACAGGGGCAGAAGCCGACACACTGTGTACTTCTGCACCTTAGGTGATGGTAGGCACGTTGAATTGCTGAGCTAGACAGCGGCGTAAGTGAGATTCTTCAGAGTGCTACTGAATGATGAGCAGAGTTCTGAAGAGAGAAAAGTCAACTAAAATCAGTGTTTCAAAAAATATCAAGCCAGAATCTGTAATAGGCTGACTTTAGTAGTCTAGAGGAGCATGAGACGAATATTTTCAACACAGGGTTGCCATGGAGAAACGATGGTTGTATGGCATTGGTCACTTTTTAAAAGCATTTAAAATCTTAACTGAGTGCCAGTGAGATGGCTCAGTGGTCTAAAGCACCTGCTTAGGAAAGCTTAGGCAACCACAGGGACTGCGGTTCAATCCCTGGCACCACATGCTGCGCCCGCAGGCTGAGCCGGCCATAATATTTTATTTATTTATTTATTTATTTATTTATTTCTTGTTTCGGAACCTTTGTTTGTTTATTCACTCATTTTTATGGCCGGCTCAACCCACCCCGAGGGCAGGGCTGGTGCAGCATGTGGTGCCGGGGATCGAACCGCGGTCCCTGAAGCCGCCCAAGCTTCCCCAAGCAGGCACTTTAGACCACTGAGCCATCCCGCCGGGCCCCCGGCCATAATATTAAAAAAAAAAAAAAAAAAAACTTAACTGAAATTAATTGTTGAAATTATATGGATATAGCATACCAACTGATAACATATTTGTACCCAAAACAAACCAACCAAGGTTTTGTTTTGTTTAGTTCTGTTCTGTTTTCTTTTGTTGAGGTACCAGGGATCAAACTCGGGACCTCGTGTTTGCCAGGCAGGTGCTTATGCTGATGAGCTATCTCCCCAGCTACTAGCCGGTTACAGGCCACGAACTATAACAAAGCACAGAGGGGAGGGAAGAGCCTGCTCCATCACACTCTTTGTATGTACCCAGAGGACAATGGTCATGATGACGAGGGTGACTTATGATGGCCACAGTGTCAGCTAAGAGCATTACTTCTTGAAGGTCCCAGGAAGAGGCCGCAAGAGAAGCTGATCTGTCAGGGAATCAGAGACATTGCTTTGTTTTTAACCAGAGCTTCTTCAGCTAGAAGCGCCTCTAGACGGCTTACCCATTGCTGAGACTATCTCATGGGGTAGGAATGCCTCTGCCTGTCCAGTGTCTTCACAACTAGGCCTTTTGGAGGACTGGACCCAGAGCTAGTACCTGTGGAGGGCCAAGTGGCCATGCACTGTCCCCTCCTGTGCCCACATGTGGCCTCCTAGTTGCCACTTGCCATCTTCTCCTACTGGGGCACCTAACAGGGCCTGGGCCCCATACTGCTGATGTGGCGCTGAGCTTGATCCACTTGTCTGGAGCCCAGAGAAGAGGGGTCACATGGCTCACGTAGCATCAGAGCCCCAGAAGCAAGTTGAGGCAGAGTCGACAGCAGGCCAGTAGACTGAGAAACAAGGTGTCCTGTGGAAGGAAGTTAGACAGAAGGGCCCCTAAGTGGGACCCACTGTTTGGGCTTTTTTTTTTTGAGACACGGTCTCACTGTGTAGTTGAGCCTGAACTTAACCTCACTTTGTAGCCTAGACTGGTCACAAACTCACCACGATCGTCCTGCCTCAGCCTTGCGAGTGCTGGGGTAATCTCCTCAGCCAGACTGGGGCCTGTGGTCGAGGAAATGGCCCAGAAGAGCTGCAGTGGTTGGCAGAAGGAAGCCCGGCTGGCCCATTTGGTACTCAAGAGGGAAACCTATTTTGCCACCCAAACTGAAATACTCATGTTTTTCTTATGCAGATACTGGGCCTCTTAAGCCAGAGAGAACATAGCACCCCAGCCTGTGCCGACAGTCCCCACTGGGTTGTGTTTGGAGAAGCCAGGGGTCTGGCTGAGGGCAGGATGGCCAGGCCTGCAGGACTAGGCTCGCTGCCTGTCCAGAGACCCTGTCAATCCCCCTGTGTCGGGGGCTCACCTGGTGTAGTGGTCCAAACATTGGCACCCTACTGGCCCTGTGTCTGTGGGGCAGGCCAGTGTAGAGCCTGGCTCTCCGGCCTTGTTCCTGGATAGGTCGCCAGCTACTGACCACTTGGAAGCTGCTGATCTGGGTGCTTCGGCTGGCCTGACCCACCCCATGGGCCTGTCCTAGTTGTCTGGCAGCTGGCCAGAGTTCAGGGGAAAATGTTGGTGCACCCAGGGCCTGGACACAGAGCTGCTGCATTTACTTTCCCACTCTGTCAGCAAAGAAAGCATGCATGTGTATGCATGTGTGTGTGCACACACGTGCGTGTGAGCCTTTGCTGGGGACAGAGCCCAGGGATCCTCCCATGTGCAGCATGGGCAGCACTCCCCCCTTAGCACAGGTGGCCCTAAAGAAGGCCCAGCAGCCTCACCTGCTGCTAGCCCCTCCTGGTGAGCCCACAGCTGGAAGGCAGTCTTGTACTGAGTTTTGTGTGGAAGGGATGTGGAGGCTTAAATGTAAAGGTCATAAAATACAAAGTCTTCCTTTCCCAGTAAGTAAAAGCATCTCGTATGTGTTCACCCAATGTGTCCAGAAGCAAAGTGAAGACGCTTTGCATCATGGCGTCACGGTCTTCAGTGAATAGCACCATGTGCAAAGTGCGCCAGAAGTAACTGTTAGAAGTGCAAGTCGTGTGGGGCTCTGCTTGTGAGCGCAGCCATGCATTTCCTGGACGCTTAGCTCTGATACCCTCCCTCTTGCGTCTAGGAGCTGTGTCAGTGTCGGCCTGGCGAGGGGAACTGCTCTTGCTGCAAGGAGTGCATGCTGTGCCTGGGCGCCCTCTGGGACGAATGCTGTGACTGTGTCGGTGAGTGGGGAGGCATCTCCCTGGGCAGCGTGGCTGGCCTTGGCCTCACCGCTGTCCTCCTGCCTCAGCCTCCCGGTGCTGGATGGCAGGCCTGTGCCACCACACCCAGCTTTGCTCAGTGTCTCCTAGGATCGAATCCTTGCTGACTGATCCCCTGTGTAGACAAAATGTGTAAGAAACACCACATGATCTCACTTGTGTATATTGTGCTATATTTCCATTTTTATAGAGAGAAGTCCAAAAGCTGATTTAAAGTGCTTCCAGACAAAGGGGGAGACAAAGGCAAAATTTGTGACTTTTTATTTCAAAATCTTGTATTTGCATTTTTTATGCATCCCATTTCTGTTTTCTAATATGATGTGTGCTTTATAAAAAGCATCTGAGAAAGTTCTGCACTGATAAAGAGGCCAGGTGCATGAAGTGTCAGCAGTCCTCTGCTGCCTGTGTTGTTGAGAGGCCTTCTTGCAGCTGTCGGGGGACCCCCCGTCCCGCAGCAGTCAGCCTTTTCCCTTGAGGCCAGGGTGGGATCTGCCCTCTGCAAAGCCTTCTAGCCAGACCAAGTTGGTGGAGCCCCGGGCACACACGTGCGGGATCTGTGTCCACATATGTGTAGGATCTGTATGTACGGCTCCTGAGACTGTTTGAGTCATAGTTCTCTTACTGCTGAGACAAAATATCTGGCACCCAAAGTTAAAGGGGGAAAGGCTGATTTATTATTTAGCTCACAGTTTGTAGCGGTTTCAGTCTGTAATCGGCTGACTCCTCAGGAGAGTGGCATTACGGAGGAGAAGCAGTTCACCCTGGGCAGCGGGTGGCAGGGCAAGCAGGACACAGGGCAAGCCTCACTCTGCCATGCGTTGCACCCGGGCTGCCGGGCTAGAGTGCTGTCAGGTCAGCCAGTTGCTCACCCTTCATCCTAGCTCTGCACTGCGAATCAGTCACACAGTGTAGATCTGGCCACTCCTGCAGAAGCCCTGCCTACAGCAGCCACAGCAGGGTCCCCCCAGCGCACAGGTGTGGCCAGGCTCATCTTGACCCTCGATTTCCGCTGTACTGCGTGAGCCGAGTACACACGTGCACGTTACAGCCATGTGGCTCCGGTACCACTCCCTCGCCGCTCCTCTCCTGGAGACCACCAGCTAACTCCCTGTTACAAGAGTTTTGTCCTCTCTTACTTTCCTATAATGCTGTATCAATACTTTAGTGAAGGCAGCATTAGTAAAGAGGTTCATAAAGTAGTGTCACTTGTTTGATGTAATTTATTGAGTGACATTGAGCCCAGCCTGGGCAAGTTAGACCCTGTCTCAGAAATAAAACAGTTCTTAAAAAGGCCTGGAGGTGTAGCTCAGTGCAAAACAAAATAATAATATGGCAAAAAGTGAAGAATAATTGCTTATCTGTCTCAGTTACTCTTCTGTCGTTGCTGGGATAAATATCCGGTACTCAGTTGAAGGAAGGAAAGGCTTATTTAGCTCCAAGTTATTGAAGGTTTCAGACCATACTCAGCTGGCTCCAAGAGTAGAGTGGCACGTGGCAGAGAGCAGCAGTTCATGGTGATGGCAAGGAGCAGAGAGCGACAGGGAGGAGTGGCAGCAGCAGTGGCGGCAGAGCCCACGTCTCTCCTCTCCTTTACTGCCTTCAGGCTCTCTGCCCCAGGCGGGGTTTAGCACTCACACCCATAATCCCAGCAGTACTCAGATATATAATCCCAGGCTTGGATCACAAATTCCAGAAGCTGCCCCATGTCCCATGACTGGCGGACAGCTGGACACAGCCATGATGCAATCTTTATGCAGCGTCGTGTGCTCCTTTCATTTGGTTCTCACAGCTAACTCTGGAGCCTGAGCCTGTTGCTATCCCTCACAGTGCACATGAGGAAACTGAGGCCAGATAAGCCAGGCATGGTGGTGCACGCCGGTAGTCCCAGCACTTGGGAGGCTGAGGCAGGAGGATCAGTGCGAGTTCGAGACCAGCCTGGGTTACACAAGTGAGCTCCAGGCCAGTGTGAACTGCATAGCGAGACCCTGTCTCAAAAAGACCAAAAAAAGAAACTGAGGCCAGAAAATGACATGACTGCCCAGATGTCAGATGGCTGGCATGGAGGAGGGAGCCAGCACTCGGGCTGGCCACCTGTGTCTGTGGCTGTTGTCCCCTAACTGCTCTCATGGCACTTGTCACTCAGCTCCTTGTGAGGAGGTGTGGGGTGAGGACGGCAGTGACCCTGGAGTCCTGTCAGAGCAGCGGAGCTCCGTCTATACCCCAGTGCCTATTACTGTTCTGCTAGAAGCTATAGGTATGCACAGGTTCGCTTCTCATGCATTTGGGCAGAAGGTAGCATGTGCGCTTGTGTAACAGAAGTGTCCCAAGCGATACTGGCTTTTTGGTGCCACCCATGGATTATTACGGAGTGGCATCCCCAGGAAGTGCAGTGGACAGGAACACAGGCTCAGCTGCGATCTCGGCTCTAGCCTCTCTAATGTACGCATCATTGACTCACCTGGGCCTGGGTCTACGCTGTTGAGTAGAGGTGTCAGGCCTAAGCATGCACTCATGGTTCTTAGGAACACCCTGATTACTGAAGTTTAGGTGTATTGAATAGTCTGTCCTTTTTAGTTCTTGATCCTTAGGAGAAAATGTGGAAAACAGATGAGACATTTTTTCTCCTCCCTGAATTTTTATGTCTTAGGAACTTATTATAAACTTGGCTTAACTTTTCAAACCCTTAATTTGAAGAAAACATGTAACTACATATTAGATATAATAGACAGCCAACAAAAATGAAGTGATTTAAATTTTTTTAGGGGTTTGTTTAAGACAGGGTCTCCTAGTGCAGCTCAGCCTGGCCTTGAACTCATAGTGATCCTCCTGCCTCAGCCTCTGGAGTGCTGGGATTACAGGTGTGGGCTGCCCCCACCCAGACTAAAGTTTAGAAAGATCCAGTTCGTGTAGGGAACCCAGAGGCTCTGTTGTGGTTCCTGTTGCTCTGAGCCCAAAGACAGGATTAGCCCAGTGAGAGCTGAATGGGGCCCAGGCTGCACCGCCCAGCCATCTTCCTGGCCTTGGTGACGCCATGCTGCCCTCTGCCTTGCCCCTCCCCCGGTCATTTTCCATCCCCCTTGCTCCTTCAGCCTGCGGAAGCGCCGTGTCTTCTCTCTATTTGTGTCCTCATTTCTGCATAGCCCACTGCGCTCTTGGGTCCTGTTTGCTCAGGACAACAATCCTGTCATCCTCACTTTTATGCTGAGCTGTGGGCAGACCCCAGATCTTTCCCATCTTTTCTTTTCCTTTTCTTTACCTCTCCCCCAACTCAGAGACATGTCCCCAGCCAGCTTTGCACTAGCCTGCCCGCTGAAACCTGTCCTTCCCCAGGGTTCAGTCCCTGGTGTGCTCCAAGCCTCTGGGGGATGGTGCCATAGCTACTAGGCCCCTTCAGTAGACCCTGGGAAGCACCGGCATGCAATGCGAGGCGCTAGAGAAGCCCTCAGCGTCAGCTCTGCCTCTGTGCCTTCTCTAGGGATGTGCAACCCTCGGAACTACAGCGACACCCCGCCCACCTCCAAAAGCACCGTGGAGGAGCTGCACGAGCCCATCCCCTCGCTCTTCCGGGCACTCACCGAGGGGGACACACAGCTCAACTGGAACATTGTGTCCTTCCCTGTCGCAGAGGAGCTTTCGCACCATGAGAACCTGGTTTCTTTCCTAGAAACTGTGAACCAGCCCCACCACCAGAACGTGTCTGTCCCCAGCAACAATGTTCACACACCTTACTCCAACGATAAAGGTAAGCTTCCTCTTTGACCCTCTCTGTTCCTGTGGTCCAGGGAGCCTGGACCAGATGTCTTCAGGGCAGCCTTAGCCTGGATCCTCGAGTAGATGAGGAGCTATGTGGGCAGTCGCTTCGGCCCCCAGTTCTCCCGGGTTCCCGGGTTGACCTGCACCAGCCTTCGCTCTTCTCATAAGGTAGTGCCTCCTGGCTGCATGCTGTTGGTTTGCAGGTGCCGTGCATGCACCTGCGAGCCAGCCCGTCCTGGGCTGCTGATGCTGAGGCTGCCATCCAAGTTCTGTGTGAGCAGGGCAGGGCTGCAGGCCCCGAGCCGGGCCAGTCCCCTGTGACAGTGTGGCGGGCCAAGGAGAGCCAGCGGGGTCGAAAGACTTGAGGACACCAGCAGCGTTCTAAAGAACATTCACTGTGAGGGAGGGCAAAGGAGGTCTGTAAAACCTGAAAACTTCCAGTGAAAAGCATCACACAGTTTTACTGTAGAACGAGAAAAGTATGAAAAGTTCAGTTATTTCCTAACACATGAAGTGAATTAGGTATAAAGGCTGCAGTTTGTCCTCTCTTCAGTTGGCTATTTATTCTAGCCACCATTGTAATGCCTACATAAAATAGAACTTGAAACATGAATAATAAAAGCAAAACAGCTTTTGTTATATGAAAGTAAGAATTCTTATTTCCCTTTAGATTAAAATGTTTTTTAGGGACCGGGTGGAATGGCTCAGTGGTCTACAGCGCCTGCTTGAGAAGGCTTGGGTGGCTTCAGGGACCGCGGTTCGATCCCCAGCACCACATGCTGCGCCAGCCCTGCCCTCGGGGCGGACTGAGCCGGCCATAAAAATGAGTGAATAAACAGACAAAGGTTCTGAAACAAGAAATAAATAAATAAATAAATAAATTTTAAAAAATGTTTTGTAAAATAATTTCTATATGGGATATGGTACTAAGACATTTTGTATTCATTGGCCCATTATTAAAATGTGAATAGCAGGGCCTGTGAGATAGCTCAGCAGATTAAATACCTGCTTAGGCAAGTGCAGGGACCAGGATTCGATCTCTGGCACATGTCACACAGGCCCCACACATGGGCGTGCTGAGCCAGCCACCACGTGTGGCATGGTGGCACACACCTGTAATCCCAGTGCTGGGGAGGCTGCAAACAGGATCACTACAAGTCCCAGCTGCATAGTGAGACTCTTAACATATACATTAAAACGTCATCCATACCTATAATCCTTCAGTTTCCCAGGAGATCATGGGGATCCCAAAGGCACTAGCAGGAAACTGGACCCTGGCTGGAAGCTCTCCTTGCAGACGTGCTCACCCCACACTGGTGCTCTGTGGTCTGCTTTCAGCTTGAGGTTGACAACGCCCAGTACCCGCTTCACGAATCCGTGGATGTCGAGGCTTTGGAGGTGTCGACTTTCCACTCGCAGATAGCCCCTCCGCGTCCCAGTCGGGTGGCACAGCCCTCGCCAGTTTTCCTGTCTAGTAAGGCCCCATCTGTGTTCCCTCCAGTGGTCATGCAGCGCCCCGTAGTCCCACAGCGGTCTGATTTGTCTCGGGCCCTGCCCTGCGCCCACACCCCTGCTCTGGTGTTTGCTCATCTGATGCTGGGCCTTGGCCTGCACTGTTCCTCCCATAAAGTCTTCCTCATTATTCAGGCCCACTGTGCTTTGCACTTTAAATAGCTCTGTGAAAATAACTTCACCTTGGAGCATACGCTCTATTTCATGCGTTTTGTTATCCTCGATTCATTTCATGTACCTTATACTCTAGGAAGTCTTAATGGGGTTAACCACCAGATTTTAAAGCCAGAAGTGACTGTCTTGTTGGAAAGGAGGGCTAGAAACTGTTGTTAGTGGTGGGACTATTTCCTGGTAACCCACGTCTACACCCAGCATTGCCAGTCGTTGTGCCTTGTTGAGATTATTTGAGTCTGGTTGACTTTTCTGTCAGTTTTCTGCATAAGCTGAGAATCAAACCCTTCACACTTCCTTTGGCTGGAGAATTCTCTCACCATAGAAATCTCATCAGCAATGCTCAGGGCGGGGAGTGGCGAGCAGTAGTGTCCCCTGACCTGACAAGCACAAGGCCCCAGGTCCCTCCCCAGCTCTGAGCTGCAGGTGATTTGCGTTCTCCTCCAGAGTAGGAGATCTCATACAGAAGCACAAAGAGGGATCCCTCTCCCTCCCGCTCCGCTTCATCCTGCATTGCCAGGATGGCAGCTTCCTCCTGCTGAGCAGGGTAAGGGAGCACTTCCGGTTTATCCTTCCTCGCCCTGCCATGGCCATGTCTGTCTTGCAGAACACATGTGCACGGTGGTTTACTTCGACGACTGCATGTCCATCCACCAGTGTAAGATCTCCTGCGAGTCCATGGGCGCCTCCAAGTACCGCTGGTTCCACAACGCCTGCTGCGAGTGCATTGGCCCCGAGTGCATCGACTACGGCAGCAAAACCGTCAAGTGCATGAACTGCATGTTCTAGAGGACAAAGAAATATAGCCAAAGTGATGTGGTCACGGAGAAGTGGGAAAAACCCCTCAGCGCCTGAGAGCTTCAGAGAGGGGGTTTGGAATGAGTTCCTTCTCAAGTATGACATGCCCAGGAGTACGCTAAGTTTCGTGATCATACACGAACTTCCTGCTTTCCTGCCCACTAGCAATACACCACTTCCCTGGAGTGCGTGCACAGCTTGGCCAGACAGGAAGCAGATGTGCAGAAAGCCCTCGAGCCCAAGGCCTCACTAGCGAGCCTGAAGCCTTCTTCCTCTAGGGTGTACGCATGTTGCTGTCAGACTCTTAGCAGGAGCCTGGGGTACAGCAGTCACGACCTGTGCTGACACAGCTCTGGGCCCTGGAGTCTTCTGCTGTGCTGGGGCCTGCGCTGCTTTGCAGAGTGGACTCGGACACACCTCTGGCTGAACCCCCACGGACGCTCTACTCTCGAACCCTTTCAGTCAGCTTTAGAAAGCAGGTGCCTGCTGTATGCTACTATTGAAAACTCATCTAGCAGATTCCCCCTTGTAGCACATGGGCAGTCGCCACTATAAGGAGCACGTCCCCTCTTCCTGCACTCACCCAAAGTGCTGGTGGCACCTGCGGAGTCACCTTTGCCAGGGCCTTCGGGTACACCGTGTGGGTCTCCCTCGCAGCTGCTGCGCCCTGGGCTGGGGTTCCCTGCCATGTCCTAGGGCCACAGGACTGTCAGGGATCCGCTTGGTCAGCCAGGCAGCCTGGGTCTCAGCAGAGGCCTGAGGGAGGTGGCAGGGGGTGTCCACAGAGAGGGACAGGGCAAGGCACAATGCTGGGAGCCAGCACGGAAACGTGTGCTTGCCGTCACTTTATCTTTCACTTGTTGAGCTTATATCTGAGTCTAATGTTCTGGTAAAACAAGTATTGTGTTGTAGGAAGTTCAGATTCTGAAACTCACAGATCTGTTGAGGATGATGTCCACTCCAAATGCACGCAGAACCACCTCGCCCTCTCTGCTGGTTGTGTCTGGCACGGAGAGCCTCCAGAGCTCTGGGTCCCAGTCGTCTAGCTCCAGTCAAAATACTATTTATGTGACAGTAATTTCACAGAATTGCTGATTTCTCTAGTGCTTTTTGAGTGATAACTTTTTAAGAACACTCCTTTGTATCTTCATATTTGAGTATATAAAATAGATAATGCTCTGGGATGTTTTGTACTATATTTGAGCACTAGTTAGATCATTTGATGTAGTATGATTATTATAAAATACAAAACCTGATACCTGTCTTCTCTTTCAGATAACTCTAATGAGCATTGAGGGTACATAAGCCTTTTAAGAAGTTGTGACTTAGCCCCTGGAAGTTATTTTAGTGGGAAAACGTTGGGGCATCTTCTCATACTTTACCTAGAGTGCCTCTGTTTGAAGTGCCTTAAAATTCTAGCTCTTTTGTCAGCACCTCTCCTTGAACTCAGGAGAGGAAATATTAACGGGGTCAGCATCATTTCAGCCTGCTGGTTTCGGGTTAATCTGATGCCTGTGAATGGAAGGATACTTTTTCGCATTTGTCTTACGGCACCATTGGTAATGTTTTCTTTATGCTGATAGTAAACATGTTAACTGCATTTGTCATTTTTAAGATTGCCATTATTAAAGATTCAGCGTTTTCTTTCCACTCATTAAATGTCACAGTGGTTAATTTTTTCTTAAACCACATTACTTCAGCTGGTTTTTCCTCACCTCTTTATCCTACTAGAAATCATCCCCAGCAGGATGGTCTTTCATGTTTAAACTTGATTGTTTTTACCTCATTTACCAAGAGGCTGAGAAAAAGACAGAGCTCACCTAACAGCTCTCCTGTCCAGTTCTGCAATGCTTTCAAAGCCCTGAGTAAGTCTTTCTCCCAAGTGAAAGGGACGCACTCGGGAATCTGTTGCCCGGCTGAAACTTGGCCCCTTCATCACTCCAGTGTATTCATCCTATCTTGAAGATTTGTTTAAAATCCCTTTTTCTTTTTAATGAAACATTAGGGTGTTACCTGTATTGTACTCTGACCCCAGAGCACTAGATTTTAAATCAGTAGGTGCTACAGCAGCTATCTATGAAGAGCCTTTCCTGCGTGCTTGTGATCGGGGCGCTCGGTGTTTTCCCCACAGTGCTGTTCCTGCCCCGCGTTCGTAACCATCACAGCAGGTCAGGTGATCATTCAAATAAAATCTAATGTGCTTCCACAAGAGAGGTCTGTGTATGGAAGTACGATTCTAAATTTTTAGAGAACAAAACTGTTTGAAAAAAAATTTATAAATCAGAACAGTATTCAAAGAGAAAAGAAACAAAAGTAGAAAATGAGATCATCAGCACAACCCACATTCTGAAGGTTTTTTAAAGAAAAAGCTTGAAAGGTCTTCAAAATCTATTCTTCACCCCAGTGTCTTATGTTTGCTATGTTTTTCATTTTAATAAAAAAGTGAAACGAGTATAATATTTTATTCATGGCAGCATGGACCACCTGTGCAGGGGTAGCGCTGTCCTCAGGACCTGCACGCACTGGTGTCCCTCTAACACCATCTGCCCACGCTCTTAGGAGTTTGTGCACTGCTCTTACCCAGAGACCTTGGACTCAAGTCCATCCTCCTGGTCCTGGGCTGGTGGCAGATGGCGGACAGGAGCAATAGGAAGAGGATTTGTCATAGTGAAGGCTCTGTTGCAGTGGCAGCCTATGTCACCACAGTCTGTGTGACATCAGGGTACATGGGGACAGCAGAGGCTGGCTCCTGGGGACAACAGAGTGCTGAGGATGGCACCTCAGGGAGGACATTCGCTGAAATGCCCGGGCCTGTGCAGGAGATGGATGAGGATGGCACTGCAGATAGAGCCAATGGGGACACCTGTCGCCTGAAACCCAGAGGTGCCCAGAGGCACGCAGTGCACGGTGACCCCACTCCAGCATGGACTGACTTCTCAAACTGGATGTACTTTGTTTTTAATCTAGACATGTATTGTGGGGCATCTCAGCATATGGGTACACAGTGCCCAGATTAGAGCAGTGAACAGGTCAGTAGTGGTCTTTCTTCTCTGTCTTGAGAACTTCAAAGTCCTCTCCACTAGGGACTTTTTCCCCAGAGCTAGAGGTGGAACCCGGGTCTGGCACACTAGGCAGGGCTCCCACCCTGAGTTGTGCTCCTAGCTCCTTGCTGTATTTTGTTGAAGACCAGACAGGATGGGGCCTACGTGACCTCTGTCAACGCAGGAGAAAGGCAGCAAGCTGTGCTCCTTTGGCAGTGCCCAGGCATACTGGTAGGTCACGGATTCCAGAGAAAAGACCTCACAGTGGAGATCCAGTTGTTTACCTGGGTCTGTATGCTAGTTAATGGATGAATCTGCTACCCTAATTGCTTGCTCCATGCCTAAGGAAGGAGAAGGGAGGTGTGCCAGATGTTTAGGGCTCTTTGTCCACTGCAGGCAAGAACTCCCTGCCCCTCCAGAATTATCTGTGTCTTTTCCTAAGTCTCCACTCCCTCCTCCAGTCAGGCATCCCTAGGAGGTTTCATACAAGTGGAAGGGTACCTGCCGTGGTCTAGTGAGTGGAAGGAAGTGCAGGGAGGCCATGGGCGTCCGGAGGAGGGGAGCTGGGCCAGCTGGGAGGGAAGCAAAGCGCGTGCACACAGGGTTCCCTCAGCCAGGGTAAGGGGGCAGAGCTCGCTGATGGCAAGACAGCGTTGCAACCCTCTGTTGGAATTCTGCTGCGCCGGTCTAGTGGTCAGGTCCTCACTCAGTTGCTTTCCCGCACGTTACAAGACGTCAGCAAACATCATTCTCAGTTTCCTCAGACTGGCATGTTCAGTGTGGAAAGTTGGGATCAGGTAGAAGGTTTGGGCTGTGTTTAAAGCCAGGGCTGTTTTTTATTATTATTTTTTTGTATTTTAGGGAAGGGTCTACAGGGTGTTGGGGTCTGACTACTAGATCAGACTCCTAGTGATTCACCTGTTGAGAGCCCCCCAAGAGTTAGGGTTACAGGTGTGTGCCAGCATGCCCAGTATCCAGGGCTCTGTTTTATCCCCCGCAACTTTGTCCGCGTGGAGCTGGCTGGGTCTGTGCAGTTCTTTGTCCTTAACTACAGGAAAATGTCCCACGCTTAGTTCTCTCTTGAGGCCTTGAATCTCCATTTGCCCACTTGGGTTATACATTCTTAGCTGACTTCTTTCCTATGGTGTTTGATTTTGATACAGGGTTTTGCTAATTGGCTCCTGCTTGCGATCCTCCTGCCTCCCTTTCCCAAGTAGTTGGGTGTATAGATCAGCGCCACCTCCCCCAGCTCTTCTAGCTGCTTTCAAGCATTCAGCTCATCCTTAAGCATGGCTAGTCTGTGTGCAACGGCATCAACGGCAGGTTCTGTCCAGCTTTCCTGCTCACTAGACCCTTTGGTCATCCAGTCTCTACCACCAGTAGAATATGTGTTTTCTTATGCACCATGTTACTTCTATTATATTTTAGGAGTTTGCCTATGAGATACAATGGATGTCTTAATTTATAGCGATCTAGTTTTGGTGCGTTACAATTTTCAGCTCAGCAGGAATCAGTGACTGTCTGTGTCTCCATCGCCTTCCTCCCTCTGTGATGTCCTTCTCAGAGTACTTTGGGTACCCATCGCAGACTGCTTTACTGCCTCATATAATTACCTTTTAAGTCTGGAGGAGAAAGGAGCTACAAATAAAAGAACGCATTTACAGGACTAAACTAAACCCAGGACCTTTGCACTGAGCTATATTCCCAGACCTTTTTCTAAGAATAATTTTTATTTATTTATTTTTAAATTTAAATTTAACAATGGTCATATTACATATTTTCCTCATCAGATCAGTTTATATTAATAGATATAAGTATATAAGATTGATCAAACAATTAAACACTAACACTTTCAATAAACATTACTTTTCTTTTTTCTTTTTCTTTTCCCTTTTCTTTTTTTAGCAGTTGACACATTGCATATTGTCCTCACAATAGTTCTACAGAGCAAAGTGTGGGCATGACCCATCTTCCTATTGATGTTGCTAAGAAAAAAAAAAAAGAAAACTCTTTGAACTAAGAGGAAGCATAGGGGCTGGGGAGATAGCTCCGAGGCACAAGTGCCTGCTGGGCAAGTGCAAGGTCGTGAGTTTGAACCCTGGTCCCACAAAAAAAAAAAAAAAAAAAGAGGAAGCAGATGCATACACAGTCCAATGTTCTACAATTGCAGTGGGCCACCAGTGAAGCTTGCAATGTTGGAGGCTATTGATCCAAGCCTCCTACAGCTCATCTCATCAATCTAGCTCTCCTAGACCTTTCTTGAGTTTTTAAATTCCAAGACAGTCTCACTAAATTACTCAGGCTGAAATGACAGGCCGACCCTCTTGTCTTTATAATCTTTTTTTTTTTTTTTTTTTAGACTGGGCTTCACTACACAGCTCAGGATGAACTTGAACTCATGAACTCACTTTGTAGCCCAGGCTGGCCTCAAACTCACAATGATCCACTTCAGCCTTCCAAGTACTGGGATACAGGCTTGTGCCACCAGGCCCTGCTTTACTGTTTTACATTTTCCTTTTTCGTTACCTTTAGCAGTTGGTGATTTTTTTTTTTTTTCTTTTGTCTTTTTGAGACAGGGTCTCATTATGCAGTTCCAGCTGGCCTTAAGTACACTTTTGTAGCCCAGTCTGGTCTCAGACTTGCACTGATCTTCCTGCCTCAGCCTCCCAAGTGCTGGGAGGACAGGCATGTGCCACCAGGCCCGGCAGGTGGTGAGCTTTGTCTCTTCAAGCAGATTTGCGTTACTGTTTAGCGCTCTTTCATTTCCATGTAATGACTCCCTCTAGTATTGCTCGTGTGGCGGGCATTTGGTTGTGAGTGACAGAAGCCACATTTAAGCCACCTCTAACAAAAACAAACGGAGGAATGGGGCTCAGGGCCGCGCTCCCTCCGCTCCCCTCCCTCCGCAGGCTCGTTGTCTCCACCCGCAGGACGAGCATGTTCCTGCACAGTGAGATCTAAGCCGTGTCACAGGGTCACAGGTCGAGGTTACCCAAACCGAGCCGGGGACCTGACCCGCCCAGCCTGCAGGGTGAGTCTGCAGGTTCTCTGTTGGCCACCGTGGAACAGGAATTCTCTGGAAGCAGCCTGCGTACCCATGCGCAAGACTGGATAAGGCAAAGGTGTCTGTATATAACAGAATACTACCTGACTGTACAGAAGGACAAGATGGAGACATGAGTAGAAATATGGATGTACTTAGAACATATAGTTTGGAGTGGAATAAACCAGACACACAGGCTTAAACGCCTTTTGTTTTCTCTCATTTGAGTGAGGCAAAGTACAAAGAAAACAATGGAGGAGGGGTAGGAAGGGACAAAGAGACCTATCTCTTGCAGTAGGGAAGTGGCCCAAGAGGAAAAAGGTGAGGGGGTGAGGAGGAGGGGAAGGGAAAATAAGAATAAATGGATGCCACTTTCAGGAACCTAATAGTCCCAATTAATGGATTATAAGCCCTAACGTGAGCTAGGGCCAACAAATACAGCAATGCATAGGAAAATGGGGTAGCGGACCTAGAGGAGGCGACGGAAGGGAAGAGAGGGGAATTCCAAAATGAAGCAAGCAGTTCTGTGCGCGCATAACCATGCCCCAAAGTGAGCGTGAGCTGCATGAGTTGGCAAGCGTGTAACAGAAGTTAGTTCTCAGGCTGTGTCAGGGAGAGACACGCTAAGGGTGTCACTAGGCAGAGACTTAAAGGCTCACACCCATAAAGAAATAGAGAGAGGGCCGCATGAGCTCCCAGCATAGGAGCATTTTCTCAAGGGGGTGGAAACTGCAGCAAGAGCTCCCCCAAGGGTGCTGGCCCGAGTTACAGATGCGGGCGACGTGTGTATGTGTGTGGGGGGCCGTGGGGGTGTTGGCAGAGAATTAAAGCATTCTTTGAATTCTCTCGACCTGTTCCTGTTCTAAGGCTTGGTCTTAGCTTTCTCAATTGAACCAATATGTGAACTTTCAGCATTTCTGAGGAATTTTGGGTGTGAGAGGTCTAGAAGGAAAGGAGCCCACCTGTAACCCAGGGGATGCCGATGTGGATGCCTTGAGGACTTCTGCTAGGTCCTCAAGTAGCAGTATTCTAAAAGTATAGGTTTTAGTTATGATTTCCCCATCTTTCTACCTGTCGCACATTTCTTCTATCCCAGCTTAGTTACTTTTCTCTCCTTGCTGATTCAAAATACCTGACACTCCACATTAAGGAAGGGAAAATTTTTAGCTCACAATTTATAGAGGTTTCAGTCCATAATCACCTGGTCCTCGAGCAGGAGGGCGTGGCAGAAGGGCCACAGCTCATAGTGGAAGACAGCGAGAGTGACAAGAACAACAGTGGCGGGGCAAGCCTCTTGTCCTCCCTTATACTGTAAGCAGGCTGCCTGCCTAGAGTGCTGTAGCACTCACACCATCTCTGTGCCTTTCTCTTGCACAGTGAGGAAGCTTGCAAATGGAGGACCCTGGCTCCTGCTGAGTTGAGCTGGAAACACCGTTGCCCCTGAGGTGAGGGATTGAAAACAGGAAGTCCAGGTTTAACCATCTGCCTTCAAAGAAGCCGCCCCCCATGACTGCATCCAGACACAGATCATAGCATTCTGCACTCATACTCCCAAAGACTAGTGCATATCCCTGGTTGCAAAAGGCATTTGAGTGTATCTGCAAGAGTTGCCAAAGTCCTAACAGTTTCAGTATTGCTGAAAAGTTCAAGTCCCAAGTCTCCTCTGAGATATAAGGCCAACTCTGAGCTATGAGACCCTATACAAATTAAAAGTTAAAACATTTCCAATATTCAACTGCACAAGATAAACTTTTTCTTTCCAAAAGTTACAAATGGGGCAATACAAAGGAATAGGACCAAAGCAAACTCAGAACCCAGCAGGGTAAACATTAAGTCCTATGGTTCCCTGTGCAGCGTCTGAGGCAATCTGTGGCAAGTTGTGAGCTCCAAAGGTCTTCAGTGGCACTTCCAGTGGTTGCACCACCTGTGGCTTCTCTCTTGGGCCCAGATCCCAGTTTCTCCACTGTACCTTTGGCTTCACACAGCTTCACACACTGCCCTCCCAGGGGCACCTGGCCTGGCCTCCCAGGCCTTCTGACATTGAAGTGGAGACCTCCTTAACCCCACAACTCTTGCATTCTACATGCACCTAAAACCAGCACCATGTGGATACTGCCAAGGTCTGCAGCCAGCTTGAAGCAGTATCCAGCCCCTACCTTCTCAGCTGCAGGGGCCGAGTGCCTGGATTGCTGAGCACTCTGAATGCAATTCTGAGGAACAAGTTCTCTGTGCTGCTGCCATTGTGGAATATGGTGCTCTAAGGCTTTCTTCTCAAAGCAGTCTTTCACTCTTGCTGTTTTGAGGCTGCAAAGGGTAGAGTCTTGCTGCTTCCTGTGATGCTTGTAAGCCATCATTTTTATTGCCTTGTTCCTCCTCAGCAATCAAGCTCTCTGCTCTATCTTTGCAGCCCACAGCTTTACTGGAGCTTCCTTTCTGGCCCAACTCCCAACATTTTGAATCGCTCTGCCAGGCTCTTGGATCTGATTCTCAGCGTGAATCTGGCTAACAGCCCTGAACAGCAGCCATGCCCGTGTCTCAACATATGGCTGCCTTAAAATTTCTTCTACAAGATTGTTTTCTGCCCTTAATCTCACTCTCGGGCAAAGTCTCTGGACATGATCAAAATGCAGACAAACTCTCTGCTAAGTCATAACGTATCATCTGGAGCCCAGCAGCAAAAACAGTCCTTCGCAGTAGACTCTTCAGAACCAGTCTTTACCAGCAGGAATTCTATCAGCCTTCTGGTCTTCTGAGCGTTGACTGGAGTCTCCCATACAGAACAGCCTAAGGTGTTCCAGCTCGACTCTTTCAGGTGACATTTCCTAACCTTTCTAAACTGTTCCCTTTCATTATGATTTCCTCATCTTCTCTCTACCTTTCATTTCTTCTATCCCAGCAAACTGGCCCATGACGATGGGGGAATCTATCTTCCCGGAGTCCTAGCTAGGTTAGACACAGATGTCTGAACACGTACATGTTACGGAACACCTACCTGTTAGTGATGTTGAGGGGTCCAAGGTTGGTGTCATAAATCCCAGGGTGCAGTAGGCCCTCTGTGTGGCCTTTCCCATCCAAACTCAGTCATTCTGGGGTCCAGACATCCTGTGGTATAGATGAATCTGGAGTAGTTAAAGCTACAGAAGGTGTGCCGTCTCTGTCAACGGTGAGGTTACACACCAGTGGGAGCTGTAGTTCAGTAAGTGTGCAGCACAGGCATCACCGCCACCTGGGAAGGGCAGTGCTGGCTTCCTTCTTTGCACCTTTAAATGGTGTAAGCTCCATAGCAATCAAAGAGGGTGTGCAAACACTGAACCACAATAGCATCCCAAAGGAAAAAAATATGTTTTAGTCTTAATGTGGAATAGGTTTTTCTGATTACAATTGAAAAAACATAAAAGCCACTTAAGAGAAATGGATAAATTTTCTTACGAAAGTATATTTTGAACTCAAAAGTTGGAAGAAAAACATTATAAATGATGAAACCCCAAATAAGAAATTGGGAGATATTTTTCTTAGGTCAGTAAGAAATAAGAACCTGATTTATTTTATTTTTTATGTATTTAGTATAGGATCTCACTACACACATCAGACTCCTACTGATCTTCTTGTTTTCAGCCTCCCAAACACTGGGATTACCGATGTGTACAAGCATGCCTAGCACACCCCAGGGCAGGGCTGGCATGGCGCTCAGGATCCAACCGCTGTCCTTGCACCTGCCTAAGCAGGCACTTTAATCTACTGAGCTATCTGGCTGGCCCTAACTACCTGATTTAAAGTGGACTTTTTGTAAAGCAGGAAATGGGAATGACCATCAAACACAATAGGATTCCATATCACATTCAAAAAGCTTATTTGTAGCCGGGCGTGGTGGCTCACACCTGTAATCCCAGCACTCTGGGAGGCTGAGGCAGGAGGATTGGTGCGAGTTCGAGACCAGCCTGGGCTACAAAAGTGAGCTCAAGGTCAGCCTAAACTACATAGCAAGACCCTGTCTCAAAAAGACAAAAAAAAAAAAAAAAAAAGCTTATTTGTTTGTTTAATTATTTATATATGTACATATTGTTGTACTAGGATCAAATCCAGGGCTCTCTATTACTGAGCCACATTCCCAGTGCTTTTAAATTTTGATTCAAGGTCTTGCTCAGTTATCAGGCTGGGCTCAAACTTGCTATAGTGGCTTTTGTGTGTGTGTGTGTGTGTGCAGGGTCTCACTACACAGCTCAGACTCATAGTGATCCTCCTGTTTGCTGCTTCCCAAGTGCTGGGATTACAGGCATGCACCACCATGTCTGGATTCCATCACTGGGCTCAACATCCTCAAGAGCTGGGGCGGGAGGCGGTGCGGCAGGCGGGGCCAGGAACCAACCCTGGCCCCTGCACTTCCCTAAGCAAGCGCTTAGTCTTCTGAGCTATACCACCAGCCCTGTGGTGCATTAACTCATGGCCAACCTGTAATAGCCAGCTGAACTGAATTGACGCAGTGCTGGGTGTGAAAGCCCACCTGAGCTGGAGGGCACGCCAGTGTGCTGTTTGTTCTCCTGGAGGGGCTGGTCGTGCTGGTTTTTGTGGTATGATCTCAGCTTCTCAGTAGAAAAGCTCAGGTCCTCACTGCCACTGAGGTGGGGGAGCTCTGGTCCTTGCCTTGAGTGTCGCTGCTGGTTCCAGTGCAGACCCCTCAGCTGCTGCACGCACCCTTCATCCTCCCCCTGGCACAGACTTTCTAGTTCCCATCACTGGCCTTTGGGCCTTCGCGGTGCAGATGCTTGATGCAGACTTGCACAGGGCATTGTCCAGGGCCCTAGGCCTCCCGCTGGACTCATGGAGGACATCGCTGTGGGGTCCGGGCCCTCAGCTGGATT
>PVJA010018050.1:0-40592 GCA_004027025.1 Myocastor coypus | reverse complement strand
GCCCAAGGTTTCCTAAGCAGGTGTTTTAGACTGCTGAGCCATCCTGCTGGGCCCCTTTTTGGTCTTTTTGAGACAGGGTCTCACTATGCAGTTCAGGCTGGCCTTGAACTCACTTTTGTAGCTCAGGTTGGTCTCGAACTCACATCGATCCTCCTGCCTCAGCCTTCCAAGTGCTGGGGTTATTGGATTACAGGTGTGTGTCACCATGCCTGGCTCTACTAATAATCTTTGTTGCAATGAAAGTGGTGAATTAAGAGCTGCCAATGGCCTGTAGAGCAACATGCCTAAGTTCCATTGTGACTACGGCGATAGCGCCTCACCCATAACTCTCCGTCTGTGGGAAAGACACACGGCAGTGGTGGGAAACATAAGGAGAATGTGAAAGATTATTACCAGAAACGGATAGAAGAGCAGGCTCAGAGCCCAACTGACAAAACAACAGCTGCATTTCAACAACAAAGATGCCTCCTACTCCATTCTGCACTCCTTGCCCAGCAGGAGCTACGACCCCCACCTGCACCCAGTCTCCTGGTATGATGCCAGTGCCCCATATGGGAGACCCCCCATGATGCCACGCAGATGATGCCTGGGCCTCCAATGATGGGACCACTGACTCAGCCCGTGATGGTGTCCACTCACTAGGCCAGGAATGACGTGACCAGACAGACGAAGTGCAGGGCGGCCTCTCTGCATCAGTTTATGTTATTTGTTTCTCTTCATCAGGAGGGTCATGGCGCTGTGACTGTAGGTGTTTTCTAACAGCAAGAATGACAAGGAAGACTTGCTCCCCCTTCCTTTCGAAGAAGAGTTTTGAAGGGAGGAGTATGATAAACAAAAGTGCAGAAAGCACAGCGTCATTTATATTATGAAATGTGAAAATAAACTTGTCAGCTCTTTTATTTTTTATTTTTTTATTTTTAGAGAAATTTTATTTATTTATTTATTTAGTGTGGGACTGGGGTTTGAATTCAGGCCCTTGCACTTGCCAGGCAAGCACTTGTTCTACTGAGCTATTTCTCTGGCCCTTATCAGCTCTTTTAACTTTAAAAAAAAAAAAAAAAAAAAGTGGTGAGGGGCCTGGGAGATAGCTCCGTGGCACAAGTGCCTACCTGGCAAATGCAAGGTCGTGAGAGTTGTGAGTTCAAACCCCAGTCCTGAAAAAAAAAAAGAGCGGTAAATTAGATCTATCGATCCATGATAGCTAAGATAATTATATTACTAATTTTTATTGGTTTATTGTAAGGAATAGCACACGCTTACATTTTTGGATCAATTTTACATGCTTATATCTGGTAATCTCAATAACTACTTTGAAAATAACCCTACGCAATATAACAATAACTGTTGATTTCCTATCATCTTGTATGGAAATTCTGTAACACTTTTAATGTTTTTTCTTCTATTTTCTATTCTCTTTAAAAAAAAAAAAAACTAGCTGGGCGTGGTGGTGAACACCTGTAATCCCAGCACTCGGGAGGCTGAGGCAGGAGGATCGGTGTGAGTTCAACACCAGCCTGGGCTACAAAAGTGAGCACAAGGCCAGCCTGAACTGCATATTGAGATCCTGTCTCAAAAAAAAAAAAAAAAAAAAAAAAAAAAAAAAAAAAAAAAAAAAAAAAAAAAAAAAAAAAAAAAAAAAAAAAAAAAAAAAAAAAAAAAAAAAAAAAAAAAAAAAAAAAAAAAAAGACAAAAAACAAAACAAAACAAAACAAAAAACAAAACAAAACAAAAAAACTTTTCTAGGCTGGGGATATAGCTCAGCAGCATGAGCACCTGCCTGGCAAGCACAAGGTCTGGAGTTCTATCCCCAGTACTGCAAAGAAAGAAAGAAAGAACTTGTTAAAGTCCTATGCGGCAATAAAAACCTCTAGAATTACATAGAATCTGTCTCCATTCCTGCTAGGCAAGAGTTATAAGTCATTGCATAACCTCAAGGAATTAAAACCTTCAACTGGAAATAAATGGCAAAGTCAGATCCCCTTAGATATAAAAAAACTGGCCAGGGGTCTGGGGAGAGAGCTCAGCGGTCTAAACACCTGCCTGAAAATGCAAAAACCCAAGTTGATCCCTAGTACCACATTCCACGCCATCCCCAGAATTCCAGGTGGGAGGTGCAGGCCACAGAAACCAGGTGTGGTGGTGCACACCTGCAATCCCAGTGCTGGGGAGGCTGAGACAGGAGGATTGCTATGAGCTGCCTAGGGAGACCCTGTACCAAATAAATAAATAAATAAATGTGTGTGTGTGTGTGTGTGTGTGTGTGTGTGTGGCCAGCTTAGCTGGCCCTTGGGGTTGGGGCTGGTGCAGCATGTGGTGCTGGTGCTGGGGATTGACTGCTGTCCCTGCACCTGCCTAAACTTGTGTAAGCAGGTGCTTTAGACCACTGAGCTATCTTGTTAGCCCTCATGTTTTTTTTTTTTTTAAGGGTTGGGCAGGAGCAAGCCAGCTCACTGGCTCACTGGTGAATTGCTGATGGGAACATAACACTATAGAACCACTTGGGGAAAGAGTTTTGCAGTTTCTGGTAAATCTGAAACCCTGTATGCACTTACCACTGGACAGGCCAAGTCTGCTCTTAGGGAGAAAAGAGAGCTAGGTGTCAAGGAAGGCTTTGGGGTTCACCCAGCTAACTGCTTAAGTAACCACTGACTGCTGAGTTGAGAAGCAAATTGGGATGTAATCAAGCAATGGAATTCCATTCAGCAAGAGGAAGGCATGAGCAACACATTGGTGGTATTTTCCTGTCTAGCAGCCTTCACCCACTGTGGCAGTCCAGGTGCCAGGCACCTGCGGAAGGGCCCGAGCTCCTTAGATCACCACCCTCCAGCGGGCTGCTGTGGCAGCTCCCCAGAGATTGCTCCTGCTCCTGGAATAACACCCACATCTCCAGACTCTGCCTTCAGGCTCCCAGAGGCCCACCCTGTCTCCCAGAGAGGAAGCCTCAGTAGCAGCAGCAGCCTGAGCGGAGGACACTTCCTGAGAAAGGGACTTTTGAATGCTCAGGTGGTCAGGCCTCTGGACTGGCGGGTCAGAAATATTTGGAAAAATAATTGCATCTTTACTGAACATGTATAGACCTTTCCCTTATCATTTTCCCTAAGAAACGGCATAACTACTGTTTGCGTAGCATTTACGCTGTACTAAATGTGAGAAGTTCTCTAGAGACAATGTAAAGCAGGCTACGCACAAATACGCCAGTGCCCCGCTGGTACAGAAGTGAGGCCTCCTGGAGCCAGTGCCTGCAGACGACAAGAGCAGACTCTGTTCCCCCAGGCTGCTGCTCTGCACTGCACATTTACACAGCCACAGGGAGCAGCTTCTGCGTCTCCCTGCAGCTCCCAGCAGCACCCAGAGTGCGGGAAATTGGCTAGACATGAGGCTGGCTGAGTGGTCACCGGATGGTCTGGTGTGTGTACCTGATTGCCTTTCTGATCCTAAATTTCAAGGAGAATAGCCTGGCATCTAAGACCCTCTGCCTCCTCCTAGCCTCTTGGTGGGAAACATAAGCATCCTGGCTCACCCAGCTATCATTTGGCCAGGGAGACCCCAGATTCCACAGCCCATTGGTCCAGGCCTTTGCATGCCCAGAAACTTTCCGATGACAGGATTGCTACAGAATTGCTCTGTACCCAACTTCCCTCTAACCCCAGTCTTCCAGCCTTCAGGATGTGAAAAAGTAAATTTCTGTTGTTTAATCCACTTGGATTTTAACTCACTAGCACTGCTTCCTGTCAAACACTGAATCTGGGCTTCATAGTAAAGCTTAAGAAAAGAAAAGAAAGCAAAGGAAAGCAAAGCAAAGGAAAAAGGAAAAGGAAGGGAAAGGAGGGGAGGGGAGGCGAGGGGGAGGGGAGGGGAGGAGAGGGGAGAAGAAGAAAAAGAGATGAAGATTTAGAGAGTCTCATTCCTCTGAGCTCTCTCAGGGCCATGGGCAGAGAAGCTGGGAATTGAACCCAGACCCTAGGGGCCAGAACTTTCTTCATAATTACAGAGCATATTGAGGCTGCAACAAAGACATTGTCTACTTTTCCCAACCAATGTTTCCCACCTCCAGGAAAGACAGCATTGGTCAGTCAGAAAGTGCATGAGTCTGGGTCCATGCAGGCTTCTGGACACACCCAATAATTAATCACATGATAGAAAGCTGGCCACTGTTTCAGGCCTGAGGACAGGCTTGCTCACTGAGTGTGGGTCTGTCTCACTCGGAAGACATTATAGAAACATCTTCCTCCTTTACCCCATCACTCACCCCCATAAAATTACAGGACCATCAAGGACACAAGCCAAGCCAGAAAACTTGTTTTGGGGCTGGGCTCACAGCTGAGTGTTGGAGCGGAGCTGTCTGGCCTTCTTTCCTGGTTCCTGCTAATGTGGTGGAGTATTCGTCACTGGCTCCAGCAACCCCTCATCTGAATAAACAACAGTGCTGTGTGAAGACGGCTGGTGGGGAAATGACCAGAGCTGAGTGTGTGCCATGTGTGGTTCCACACAGGGCAGAGAGGCCTCGCCCGGCCTCCAGATGCCATCTCTTCCGCTGTGCCCTCCCTGGCTGCTGCAGTCCAAATGGCAGAAGCAGACTCCTGGGACCGCTCATGAGTCTGTAGCTGGCAGGGCTGCACTGACTTCTTCCGGCCCCGGAACCTCAGCCTTTCCCCTTCTCTACCTTTCTATTATAGAGGCTCCTGGAAGCCATGTGATACAGATGAACAATAATAACATTAATAATAGCTAGTGCTATTGAGCCCCTAGCACCTCAGGACAGCCACACCCCTTGGGGCAGTACTATTGCTATACCCATTTTATCGACAAAGCAAGCTGCAGATCCTAGGTCTGAAATAGCAAGCCTAGGTCCTTACCATCCCATGGCGTTCGCTTGTGGAGTCTGGGTCTCCAGATGTCTGCAGTCTCCTAGAGCAGCAGGCTCCATCTGACCAGATTTATTCATTTGCCAGGGCTGCCACACCCTAGCACCCCACACTGGGATGCGGTATAGTAAAGCGTCCTTGCCTCAGCACGGGGAGCCTGAAGCAAGTGATGCTAAGAGCAGAGGTCCTGGCTTGGCTCTTGACCTTTGCCGGACTTTTGGCTTGGCTCTGTGAACTGAAGTGCTCTGAAGAAGCTGCATCTGTACTGAGGATTACAGACCAGCTGATTAAAACATCATGACTGCGGGGGCCCGGCAGGATGGCTGAGTGGTCTCAAGCACCTGCTTAGGAAAGCTTAGGTGGCTGCAGGGACCGCGGTTCGATCCCTAGCACCTCATGCTGTGCCAGCCCTGTCCTCAGTGCAGGCTGAGCTGGCCATAAAAATAAATAAACAAACAAACAGAAGTTCTGAAACAAACAAACAAACAAACAAAAACAACAAAAACATCATGACTGTGGAGAAATAGAATGTGGCTGGCCAAGAGCCAAAATCTTGGGCCACCTATAATCCCTTTTAATAACCTCTCACTCTCAGCCTCTGTGTCCGACCTAACGCCCTTGTGACCAACAGGTAGAACTTTTAGGATGTGCAATTAAGCTCAGCAGGACTCTAGCTTCCACCATCTCTACAGTTAAGCTAAGCTTCTGGAATGTGACAGGGGTAAGACAACATCTGAAGAGATTTGTTTGCTCCGCCCAGCTACCTGAAGTCTTCACCAATGTATTCAGCGAGTGCGCTGATTTATGTACGACGCCCTTCTGTTCATCATTGCGCAAATTGAAGCAACATCTTTTAGAGAGCCCTTCTTGCTCCTTGTGGAGGCCTGGGAAGTTAATATTTGTAATCCCACTGAAAAGTTACTGGAATTCTAGCCAGTTAATTCTAAGCTACCACCTCCAGGGCTTCTCATGGCAAAAATAAATGCACTAAAACATATTTGTATTTCTGATTGTGACGCATAAGGGGGTCCTAAATGCAGATAGCACAGTGGCTAACAAGAGCAAAGGCCTCAACTCAGGGCTGAACCTGGGTTTTATTTATTTGTGAAGAACAGAGTGGCTCAGGGATGAACGACTATGAGAATGGAAGGGAAGCAGGTGAGTGCTGTAAACTGGGCCAGGCAGGAGACCTGAAATCGCCCCTACAGCGTGCAGACAGAAGGATGTGCAGGAAGAAGAATCTGCATGACACGACTGAGGTAGGATCTAATGTTCCTGCATCAGTGCTCTAGCTCTGACTGCAAGCTGCAATGCCCTGGGAAGCCCTAGCCTCTGATCTTGGCTCCACCCCAGCTCAGTGCCGCTCTCCCTCCCACCTGGCTTGCAGGTGTTCTTTAGGGGCTTCGAGGGTTGGGCTAACACTAACCTGTCATGACACATCAGCACTTCATCAGGACCAATGTGCCACATGTAAAGCCAGTTGGAGGCTTAAGGAAAAAGTCCTAGCCAGCTCTGTACGTAATAACATACGGAAGCAGGGCCGATTTAGCCAAAACGGAAATAATTGATCTTCTTACAAGTAGAGTCGTCCAGGTGCAGCTCTACAATCTTTCATAGTGGAACATGTCATTCAGGGTAACTTGAACCTGTGTTCCCAGGCTAGGATCACTCGTGTTGGCTCAGAATAAGCTATATTTTACTATCATTGGAATATGATCTGTATTTTGCAATGACAGTCTCCCCCCACCACCAGGCCTTTCTCCTCAAAGTATGGTTGTCCGGGAGGCTGCCAGAAAGTAAACCTCATGGCCCTAGTATAGGCAGTGCAACTGGGCCTGCAGGTCACACCCCTGCCATCTGGCCACCCAGAGACCATGCCCTTCCTTCCACCTCAACTTGGTCAATGTGGCAGGCACAATCCTCCTTCCCTGTCACAAGAGAAGCAGAAAAAAACAAAACAAAAAGAACAGAGACCTAGAAATTTCTAAAGCTCCAAGCCAGTGCACCTGGCCTGACCTTCAGTAACCTTTTCCCCACTCCAACCTCATCAAAGGCTCATCCTGATGGACTGCATCTCATGCAGTGACTTCTGGGACAGACCTGGGTACGGTGGTGTCCCTAAGAGACCCAGCATCCTGTCAGTCATCTCTGTCAGTGTTATCCAGAGATCCAGTGACAGGCACCCGGGGTGGTGTGCATAGCTTTTAAAACCCTAAAGCCAGATTTATCTTTGCCTTTTTCCTATTCCCCTACCATCTCAACACTTCTGTCCTTGACCACTGTCCCATTATCTTCACTCAATGCAGTTACCTTTTCTTGTCAATGGATGTACACGTGCAGTTTTTAGTTCACCACACTGGGAAAGACTCCTACTTCCAGAGGTCAAGGGGAAGAGGATATTGCACTTTCTTGTCTTCCATAGGAAATAGAACATGGACTCCAGACTCTGCCAAGATTCTGGGCAGAAATGAAGCTCAAGCCTCAATCCCTTGGTCAGGTGCTCTCCTTGCCTTGGCCATACATCTGCTGGGACAGCATGTAGCTCCTACCCTGGGTGCGGGGAGTGAATTGTATGGGGACAGGGCAGCAGCCGGCTCACAGGTCAAGAGGAACCTGGAAGCCAGCAAATTGGCCTATGATCCCAGCACTCAGGAGGTGGCAGCAGGAGGACTGTGACTTAGTGGCCAGCCTGGACTACAATGAGATCTTGTTATCAAAAAAGGAGGGACCCAGAAACTCCTTTAATTAATTAATTAATTTGTGTATGTATGTATGTATGTATGTATGTATGTATATATATATTCTGGCTGGCTCAGCCTGCCCTGGGCGTGGGGCTGGTGCAGCATGTGGTGCCAGGGATTGGAAGTACAGTCCCTGTAGTTGCTTAAGCTTTCCTAAGCAGGCGCTTTAGACCACTGGACCATCTCGCCAGCCCAGATCCAGAAACTGCCAGAACAGTTGTGTCCTCCGTGGCAGACTGTGCTGGGCGTCACCCTGTTCTTTCCCACTGTGTCCTCCTATTGTCCTGTCTGGATGGCTTTGTCCCTTTGGATAGATGAAGACTTTGAGACGCAGCCTGGCCTGCTAAAACTTACGCAGTTGATGTGGGATTTTATGAGTTCGAAGTTCTGCTTGTTCTACAACTGCAGGCTCATGCCTCAGCTCTGAGGCAAAAGGCCGCACTGCTTACTGGCTATGCTATATAGAGGCTGAATAGCCAGGGTAGCCTTCCAGCCAGGTCTGCCTGCTCTGTATGATATGCAGGTGGCAGGTGTCAATGCTTCATTTGCCCCTTGCTGCCACATGGCTGGAGCCATCGGCCAGGTTCAGATTCAGAAGGCGATGGCCTGGCTATTGGTGGGAGGTTCAGGAAGTAGTCAGGGCATGGGTCAGACCCAAGTGGGAATGGAATGGTCAACTTCCAGAATGGATTAACCCTAAAGCAGGACCAAGGATCCTCAGGCCGCTGTCATATACAATGACAAGATCTCAGCAAAAGGCAAGAGATACAGTGTTATTTTCATGAAGGAGTTTATTTCATAAAAAAAAAAAGACAGAACAATTGTTTGAACTAGGCACAGCAGCACTGCGACATATTAGATGGAACATAAAAGATTCAGAGCAGCAGAAACAAAAGCCATTGTCTTCAGGAGTGATCTCCAGAATAGAATCATTTTCATTCATTAATGATAAAATCTCCCTGAAAAAAAAAAATAGTAACCTTTGGATACTATAATAATTATTACTATTTAACAATGCTGATAGCCACAGAGTTTTGTCTAATTAAGAACAGTTGCTTGTGATCTATTATAAAAATGACTTCTCAGTGAACTGGGAAAAGATTATCTAGGTTCCTTTAGGGAAGTAGCCTTCCCTCCTAATGACAGCTACCTTGTCATATGTTTTAAATAGGTCCCCAGCACAAGCCTTTCAGCATGAGGACATGCGCTGTGCCTGGACAGGCTTGGCCCCAGTGCCTCTGGGCTGCAGCTGCTGGGTGTTGATTGTGCAAACAGGTGCAGAAAGGGCGGGGTCGGAGTGAGGCTCCCCAGCTGTGGTCTGCTGTGAGTAGAAGCGAGCTTTCTGCCGACCATAACCCGCACGCTATGTGGCTTCCAAATGCACACCGATTTATTCGCTCCCTTTCCGTTCCAAATGGCAACAAGTTAGAATTCCTACCTCCGAGCATCGGGCTATGCAAACAGGAGACAGGTAAAGAGCTTGTTTTGGAAAGGCGTGAGGGGCCGATGAGAAAAGCAAGCACACAATAGTCCCAAGAAGGGCCAAGTGTCACTTAGGCATTTTTCTCTTCCTCTTGGGAGACTTCTGTTTGTCCAGGAAGCCACTATGTCCTTGCACAGGGCCGGTGATGCCAGGCTCCAGGAGGACACGGAGTCTCCTCTGTATTGAGGTCAGCAGCTCAGTGAGAAAGTTGGAAAGTGGAACGGTGGCCCCAGTCTTTCAGGGAAGGATAGAGTGTGGGAGAGAAGGATGGATTTCTACTGTGGTGCTCAGCTCCTTGGAGAGGCATGGCAGCTTCCCGACTTCAGTATCCTCCAGGACTCACCTGGGCTCCAGGGACGGCAGCTGCATCTCACTGAGCCCCCATGTGCGTGCGCACACCCTTCTGAACGCATCACCACCACCCTGGGCCGGGGAGGGGAGTCCTGCGTGCACATCACTGAAGCGACTTGCCCATGTCGCTCTGGGGCTCTGGGCCACCTGTGCCACCCTCTGAGGCAGCAGTGAACTTCAGGAGGCCACAAGTGAGCAAGTGATCAACTGTGGAGCCCTGGGCTCAGGTTCAGGTAAGCGTGTGTGCATGATGGACGTGACAGACACCATCTTCTGTGAAGGTGTCGACCACGCCTTCCGGACACTCCGGGAACCCTGCGAAGGGCTTGATGAACACTCACAAGTCAGAGTGATCACGGCAGAGACTGCCCTGTCTGCCAGGGACAATGGCTTATCTTCTAAATAGCAGAAGCAGAGATGCTCCTGGGAGACCCTGCATATTACCCCAAAGGCACAGAATCAGGGAACATCTGGTGAGAAAAATGTCATGCTTGGAGCAAGAGAAAGAGAGGCTCTTCTTCAGAAAGCTCTGTGGAGGAGTCGGGTCCACCAGCTGTCTAAATATGCCTTCTCCTGGACAAGTGAATGGGTGGACAGGTTGTTTTTAACTTAAAAATATCTTTTAAAAATGCAGCTATAGAAACTAAGGTTGGAAGAGGAGTGAAGTAGGAACGGAACAGGGATTCAGACTTCAGACTCAGTGAAGAAAGGGGCTGGTCTTCAGGAACTCTTCTTGAGATCCTTTTTTTTTTTTTTTACTATGGAGCCATGATGAACCAAAGAGGTCATGTGACTGCCCCGCCTCCCATGGGTGCTGGGGAGACAATGTGAAGGAAGACACGTTATCACGAGTTAGTGCCAAGGCCCCGGGACTGTTAGGCCTCTTACGGTAGCCAGACTTTCATTTCTCTACCCCTGGGGATTTTCTGCTGCCCATGGACAGTGCCTTGGCTTTGGGGCATAGAGGGATGGCTTCCTAACATTGTCTGTCTGGCAAGGGTTGAGTGGCCCTGAATGGGGCAAAAGGAATGAATCTTCTGGGCGAGAGGCTAGGGTGGTAGCTTTGGTTGGAGACCTTCCAGGAGGACGGTGACCTTCTTTCCCTCAAAGAGGAAGCATTAGCAAGAGCTTGAGGATCCTCCAATACTGACCCAAGAGTGTCCACTTCTTGGCAGAACCTGAATACAGTTGTTTGTATTTGGTTCCTACATGGCCCAAGAAAGGGAGCCAGTTTCCATGACTTGTCTTAAAAATGACAACACTGGACAATGTAGGGATTAGAGGAAAGCCTGGCTATTTCTTCTTCCCAGTTTTTAGTAAAATGACTTCAAAATGATTAGCTCCAAACAGTAGGCCATTGTCTAGCAGCATACCCCAGCACCCTTTGCAAAGTTTGGGGTATAACTTCATTTTATTTTTCATTGTATTTGGTCCAGGGCCTACAAGGTCTGCAAGTCTCACTATGGAGATCAGACTCTGAGCGATTCTCCTGTTCTCAGCCTCCCAAGCGCTGGGACTCTAGGCATGCACAACCATGCCTAGTCTCAATTGTGCTCTCAGTGTGCCCCAGGATTGAACCCTGGCTGCTGAGCTCTGCCTAAGCAGGCACTTTAGTCCACTGAGCTATCTGGCTGGCCCTTGGGGTACAACTTGAACATGTGGACATGAAGCTGATGTGCTCAAGATCTTCCTTCCTAAAAGCTCATGCTCCAAATCTGCAGGATCACGCAGAGGAGTGTGTTTGGGACAGTCACAACCCCAGCCCACTGGTATCCTGAGGTACTGGTTCTCATATTCCACAATTTTCCAAATGATCTGCAGACATAGATTTCTGGCCCCACTTAGAGATCCACACACAGCAGATTTTGACCAGGGCCTGTGGATATGGTTTTTTTTTTTTTTTTTTAACAGAACCGGGGATTAAACTCAGGACCTTGCACTTGCCAGGCAGGCACTTGTGCCCCTGAGCTATCTCCCTGGGCCCCCTAGATCTGCATTTTAGTAGGAGGAGCTGATGCCAGGTGGCATCTGGCCCAACCTCTGAGAATGCCCGGTGGCTGCGACCAGCCCTGAGGCAGAATTGGACACTGGTGCTCAGCCAGGCAGGGAGACATGAGCTCAGTTGCTCACCCTGACTTGGTAAGGAGAGGAGGGCCAGCAGCCAGGGTAGCCAGCAGCTCCCCAGGGCTGAAAAGCCATGCTAGAAGGGCTTGGGGACACATGTAGAAGCTGTGGGTTTGGCAAAACCACTCCAGGGGCTACTCGTACCTGAACCTCTGTGATGCCCAATTAGAACCTGCCTCTTGGGGAAGTGAGCATTAGCTTCCATGGTGGCCTGCTCTCTCCTGAGGTGTCCCGTCTGAGGGAGATAGAGCCTTATCTGTGCTAAAAAGGCAAATCTGTGGGTCCTCTGAAGGTGTCAGACCCCAATGAGTATTCTGGGAGTGGGCCTAGGGCCAACCTCTCTCCTCCCTGCAGACAGACACAAGGTAGTCACTCAAGATGCCCAGAACCCTTGCTTGTGACCTGTCGCTGCCATAGGCCTGAGTGGTTGGGGGATTTGGGGTTCTGTGAGTAATTCTCATCATCACTTGTTTCCTTTAAAAGTAATACATAAGAGAAATTCACAAACACAATGCAAACCTTTGGAATTGGCTGGTTGTAGCAGCCGGGACCTGCTCAGAAGGAAAGCTCAGAGTGCACTGGCCCCCTTGCCGCAGCACAGGAAGGGGATCCCGGGGGTGAGACAGCGCAGGCCGGTGCCCCTGCAGGCGAGGTGCGCATGCCAGCAGCCCCTGGGCCTCCAGAGGGCATCCAGCAGAGCATGTTGAGGGACCCAGAGCATATCCTAAGCATTTCAATCAGATCTTTGCACCCTGGCAGAAGGGCAACGTCAGCGCAGGGGAAGGCCGGAGAGGGAGGGCGGCAAACACAACCAACGCTTCAAAGGTGAAAGGTGAGAGGCTTTCTACATTTAATAAAAACATTTTCTCATTTGAGGCTCTGGAAGTCTGGAGTCACATTTTTTTTTTTTCCTTTTCTTTCCTTTTTTTTTTTTTTTTTTTTTTTTTTGTAAATCCCTTCCCCCTAAAATGTCTTAAAACACATGGCTTAACAGTGGCTGCACAGAAAATATACACCCTCAAAATCTGACTTTCATTTAAATACAAATATACAAAATGTAAACTGAGACAATAGAGAAATTTACAAAACTTTTCTTTAAAAATAATAAAAGACAAAATTCAGTTCTAGTTAGGACACTATTAAAATACGTGCAAGTTGTTGTATCTCACTGGTCTCTATTGCAACGTTCAGTAAGGGCAAATCCAGTCCACGTCCGTATGGGGCCGCCTTGGAAAACAGACCTGAGTGGAAATTTCTTTGAGAAACTCCGAGGCTTGTAGAGAGGGTGGGTGGCCTCCTTCCCTGGCTCCTGGCACTGCTGGTCACCCAGCCAGAGAGGAAGCCCCTGTGGCCACAAGTTCTGCTTCCCGTTAGAAGGTCTGGGCTGGCTTCGCTGTGGACGTCAAGGCCCGAGCTGAAACTAGCTGCTTCCGGTGGAGTTTGAGCTGACATGGTTTGAATTTATGTGGTGGTTGTGACTGGTCTTGGAATTGGGCGAGCTCTTGGAATTGTTCTGATGCTGGGGTGAGTGGGTGGGGGGAGCAGAGGGGAGAGGGAGGGAGAGAGAACAAAGGTCACACCTCAGTGCAGTCAAACCCTGGGTGGATGCACCCATGTGGACTCTGGCGGCAGGGCCGGGCTGCTCTCACACACTTCTCTGCTTTTTGTTGCTTCTCCATTTTCGATGGGGTCTAGAGGCTACCACTTGGGGCACAGAATTTGATCTGGTGCCTGGGAAGAGAACCCCAGCTGTGTTGAGGTTAAAACCTTCACGCCTGACGCCTTGGACTTGAGTCTGCCTCTTCCCTCCCAAGCTGGGCAGCCTTGTGCACCTCACTTAACCTCCTGGTCTCCTAGCCTGTGTGGCGCAGTGCGAGTGGCATCTCCATACTGCTGTCGGGGCACAAAATGAGGCTTGGTGGGAGAAGGGTCTGGACCTGGCCCTGGCCCTAACATAATCAGCAGCTGCTTGCTATTACCCTGGAGCTGCCCTGGCATCCCTGTGGGTACTGGGGACTCACGCTGCAGGTGGAGAGGGAGAGGGGTGGGGGCTTTTGCTTCATAGGAGCAAGGGCTAGGCCCTGAGCAGGGTAGCAGCTTCTACCTCAGGAGGTTTCCTTCAGGCCCAGGGCAGTGCTGTTTCTAGCCTGAGTTTTCATGAGACAGAGGTTTGACAGAGGCCCCAGGACTGATCTGAGCCTGGCGCCTGGGCCCATGAGACTGCACAGCCAGTTCTCCCACGGAGGCAGAACCTGGGAGCGGGGACACGTGGCCAGGGGACACTTTTCTCTGGGAGTTCAATTTCACTTGGTGGAAGCACTTAAAAGTGCTGAGAAGGAGCCTAGGGCTTCCAGTTTCAGATCATCCCCTGCCCAGTTTTAACACAGGGTGCGGTGGAGAATGTTGCTAATTTGTCTAGCTGGTCTCAAACTCACAATCCTGTCTCAGGCTCCTGAGTAGCTGGGATTACATGTGTGCGCCACAATATCCAGCCCAAGTTATATATATATATATATATATATATATATATATATATATATATATATATATAACTGTGGTCCCTGCAGTTGCCTAAGCAGGCACTTTAGACCACTGAGCTATCTCACCAGCCCCCAAGTTATATTTTTGTATCACATAACATGGGTACATTATGGAATAGGGTATGAAACTTGCATGAAGGCTTTACATTAAAGACACAAACTCAGGGATCTCAAACTGCACTTTCTCTTCATATGCTTGGTGTTTGCTCTTGGTGCTGTTACCCTAGATCCTTCCTGTGAGCTCACCAGATCTTTAACCCTCTCAGCTTCAGTTTTCTTATCTGTGAAATGGGGAAACAGCAGCATATGCTGGAGCTAGCTTGTAATTTGCCAGGGTACCCAAGGGCATCCCATGTCCTTACCCACAGCCTGGCAAGCAGGAGGCCAAGACTTGCTGGTGCAATGAATGAGTTATTTAATGATGCCCAGGGTTTGGTGAACATTAAATTGGAGAAGCCTTTGGAATGCTACCAGCCCCTGGCCTGGTCCACAGGGAAGTTTCATAAACATCTACTTTCATCCATGCTGCCAAAGGGGGAGGAGCTGGGACTCTTGCTGGGAGGCCCCCTGGGAAAGGGGGGTCTGCTCCCTGGGGGAGGGAGACACTGAGGAGCCACGTGTGTACACGAGGGCTCCCTCCCTTCGGTGGGAGGGCCCAGCTTCCTGCAGAGCAGGCCAAGGGGGCCACTGCTACGGCCACCTTCACCCCTGGGAGATCAGGACCCCACAGTTCTCTCCCAGGCCTTTCACACCCTCCCAGGGTATCCTTTCCATCTGATCTCCATTTGATTCTGGAAGGAGGTGCCATGGTTCCTGGAGGGCGGAGACCAGGAGGCTACAACACATCCTCCCACACACAGCACACCTCCTGTGGTGCAGAGTCAGCCCCAAGTGACACCAGAGTCAAGGGGAGAGGCCCTGACGTCAAGTAGACTTTGGGATGGCCTCACCCCTTCTGCCCTGGGGCCTCATCAGCCATGGGGGTTAGGGGGGTGTTGGGCTCTGGACCAGCTGGTTGTCCCTCTCAGGCTGCTCTGCCCCACACTCTGGGCCATGCAGGCAGGATGTACTCTGTAGCTCTGGTCTTGCTGCTGCACCGGGACCTGGGCCAGGGGCCGGGTTCTGAGGCCAGGCCCACCCCGGCCTCTCACCTGACGCCGGAAGAGTCTTTGGAGCAGCCCTTTCTTCGGTGGTTCTGGAGGCTGACTTCTGTTCAGGTCCGATGAGAGGGTACCATCAGGTCCAAACACGTTCAGCTCCTTAAAGCATTCTGTTTCTATCATCTGCAGAGGCCAAGCAGAGACACTGTGTCACCCAGGTCCAGAGCTGGGCAGGGCCTCCTGGAGCCTTGCTTACCCTGACTGCCAGCCCATCCTCCATCTTGGGGCCATTGTGGCCCACGTGAGCCTACAAGGCTTCCTATGGGGTGGGAACAGCCCCTGCCCACCCATATGCGATGCCACTGAGAACAGCACCCACGGCAGCGATGCCATTGAGAACAGCACCCACGGCAGGGGCACTCATTCTCCTCCACATAGCTCCCATGGCCCCATCTATTGGCTCTTGCGTCCCTAGCTCAACTCTGCTGTGTCTGCAGTGGCTGCCCTGCCTTTGCCTTTCTTGCCAGACCTAGCAAGGGAAGTTGCAGGTCTCCTCCTCATCCCCTCGGCTACTTGGCACCTCCTGACTGCCCTCCACACACCGTGCCCTTGCCCAGGCCCCACAGGCACCTCAAAGCCTGGGCCAACAGCACGGCTTGGGTCTCCTTAACACCCCCCTCCATCAGCTGAGCCATGGGCCACCTCCTCTCAGAACGAAGCTGGGGCCTCTCTCTACCCACCTCATTCTGCCACGGGATGGACACAGAGCCTGTGGAGAACTTGGAGTAGAAATCGTCATCCGTGTGGTCCAGGTTGACGCCTTTCACAGTGGAGAACTGCTCGATGTCCAGCACGTCCTTACAGTACACGGCCCGTGGCTGAGGGAGGCAGAGGGCTGGGTTCCTTGTGGGCCCTGCCTGTGGCTCTGATGCCCCAAGGCAGGCCTTGGTGTTTCACAGGGGCTGAGGGGGATCTTTCCTTGACCCCTTCCCCACCGAACCCAGACTGAGTGGGCCTGTCTCAGATCCGTTAAGGGGATCCCAGTTGTGTGCGCTGAGAGCTGGGGCCGCCAGCTGCTCTCTCTGTCTGGGGCTCCCTTGTGCCCCTGCGTGCACCACAGGTTGCCTTGCGGTCTCTTTCTAGATGGGGCCAGAGTAGACAGATCCCTTCTACCTCTCAACTCACACTCCTTGGCCCCTGGTACCCCACTGCTCTCAGATATTCCTGGCTACCCAGAGGCAGTAAAGGAGGCAATGTTCCAGTGCTATCCTATTAGATGAAGGGTTGCCCTGGCCATTGTTCCATGGCCTGGCGATTTCACTATAGATTACGAATACTGTAGGGCCAGAGCTCCTGAGGGACTGCACTCCAGGATTTCATGTGGGGCATGGCATAGCCCTGGCAGGAACACCTTCCAGTCCCTTCTCACACTAGGGGGCTGCTGGTTTCTGCAGCCAGACAGCCCTGGGCTGGAGCCCCAGTGACGAGCTTAGGACTTTGAGAAGGTCACTCATGCCTTCAAGGTCTTGTTCTCCAGGACTTCCAGCCTGGAGCAGTCTTCCAGGGGACTCTGGGTCCTGGGGGCATGGGGATGATTCGAGGCTGGGTGCAGAGGCCCTGTGGTGCCTGTTTTTGGAGGGCAGAAGCTGCCTCCTCCTCTTCCTGTCTTCATGCCCTGGCCCAGGGGTCAACACAGACATCAGTCCGTTTGAAGGCTGGGAGTCCAGCACGCTCACTCCCGGAGCTGCCATCCCGAAGGAGGGCTAGGAGCTCTGAGCAGCAGTTAACCTCTTTCACTTTAGGGAACCTCCAGGAGGCCTGAGGTCACACAGACCCCAGCAGAACAAACCATAGGCAGAAAGGTACAGGCACCGGAAAGGAGGTATGTATAGCAGAGGGTCTCCACCCACGCAGCTGGGACCGCCTCCTCCATTCCCCAAGGCCCGGTGCGCACACCTTTGTGGAAAATGGTGTCACAAATGCAAATACAGGGTCCCGTGCTCAGAACTTAGCTGGAGTTCATGTGGCCACAGTGGGGCACAGAGCCAAGCAGGGCACCAGCGTGCTGGCACATGCCAAGCCTGTAAAGCTTGCCTGAGGATACATACAGATGGATTTTTTAAAAGGGCTTTTTTAAAGTCTTTACTGGCACAGAAATGTGCCTGACACGCCAAAGCCTACCCTCGCGTGGCTATTACCCCCGGGAGAGAGTTCCTCTTGGAACATCCTCGCTTTGACTTTGAAGAGACAAGTGAAGTGAAAAAGGTGAAGTCAGCAATGGCACCTGCGGCTTGCGAATGTGGCCGCAGGGCAAAGGGGGCCGGCCAAGAAGCAGGCACGGCTGGCTGGCGGGGCAGGCAGGGCTTGGGGCAAGGCCCCCAGCGCCCAGGGGCCACACCCTGGGGCTGCAAGCTCCACCCACCACCCTGGCTGCCAGGGCATCTGAGGGCTGCCCAGAACAGGGCCACAGCTGGTGCCTCAGAAGTGGGGGGAAAGGGAGCTGACCCAGGGGGCCCCACACTCCCTATATGTCCAGGACACAGCACCCAATCAGGGCAGTCCCAGGCAGACCTGGTGGCTGGTGCACTGATGATCAGGTGGCTTTGGCAAGCCGCCTCCATGCCTAGATGCTCTTCTCCCCACTGCCCAGTCAGCTCGTGAGAAGCCCCTGCGACCCGTCTTCCCTGCTAGCCCTGTTATTTCTCATGGCTCGCATCCTCATTTTTTTTTCTCCAGGGGGTTTGTTGCCACCTCTCCTCTCCAGGCTGGGAGTCCCTTGACAGAAGTAACCTAGTGTTCAGCTCACCACAGATGCCCTGCAGCCTGGCCCTGAGCCTGGAGCATGCTGGGAGGTTGAGGAATGTTCCGCACCAGGATTGATCTCATGTAATCACCATAGCGATAGCTGGCCCACCCCAGGGGTCAGGCGTGGTTCTGAGCTTTTGCCGCCACGCTAGCCTGGGCGCCATTTCATCCGCAATCTAGAACATTACCCACTAACACAATTTCCTTATCCTTGCAGTCACTTAGGTAGTTTCCAGGGACACCAACAAATTCCCAACTGGGGCCTTTCCTGTAATACTGTGATTCTTAAAGCCACCTAGGGAGTTTGAAGAATCCTGAGGCCCAGCTTGGTGCCCGACACAATGGGGATTGGGCCAAAGATTAGATTTTCATGTTCTCCAGGCAACTCTAGAGGGGTAACTGGGGTTTAGAGCAAATGCTGAAATCATGTGTTCTTATCATTATTTGCTGAAAATTACACTTAGGCTGTTTGCAGCATCCAGGGACTTTTCTCTTTCTATTCTCAGTGGCCCCCTTATTCCCCTGATGAAAGCACTCCCTGGCCAGCCCCCTAGGAGAGACCACAGCTGCACAGAAGGGGACACCACACAGCACCCAGCAGGGCCCTGGCTCCCCAGACCTGTGGCTGCCCGCTGCCTGCCACGGTGGCCAGGGAATCCTTCCCTAGAGGATGGCCCAGGACTGCCCCCATCTTCCTCCATGCAGTGCCATGGTGTATGCCTAACAACTGGTCCAGCAGGAGACAGGGAATCTCTGCTGTGTCTTCTTTGCTGACTGCTGTGGTATACATATTCCTACCCTGAGCTACTACAGCCTGGCGACCTGGAGTTGCTGACCACAGACCTCAGAAGAGCTAGCGTAAAGCAGACCCTCTGTGCATCCATGTTCCCAGGGCCTCCACAGTCCTTGGTTCAGCTTCTGGGCTGCCAGCATATGTCAGCTGCTCAGTCCATGGGGGCTGTGAAGGAGCCCAGGCTCCCGCAGGCCCTCCCGGCTTCTCAGTCCTTGATTTGATACAGCACAGGCCCAGGAATGGCAGGGCCAGCTCCCTCGGCCTCTGATCAAGCTGCGTTGGACTTTACAGACCACAGCGGGGATCTTCAAGGACAAACCTAATCAGCTCCCATAACGTGAACTGGCTATGCCAGCCCAGAAACTGGTGCAGGCAGTAGGTACCCAATAAATGTTCGATATGGTGGTCTTTTACAAAGAACTCTCCCTACAGTTTTTTTTTTTTTCACTCTTATATTCCCCTGGCCAATAAGGGGAGTGGGTGTCACTGGCCTCACTGGACAAGGAAGGACACCAAAGCATGGGAGGGATTTGTTGAGAACACCAGTCTCTGAGCAGTGTGGGGCTCCCTGGCCCATACCCAGGGCACTGGTGTGGATTGCCTCTAGGAAAGTGTGGTGGGTCCCCATGAGGACTGTAGCACACCCCACACTCTGCAGCAGCCAACCTGGAGGCACCAGACGGGGCATGGCCCTACTGGGAAGTGTGGCTAGAAGTGGTGGTGGTAGAAGTGCTGGGAGCTGAAGGTAGCTACTCACATCGGGCACGAAGGGAGGGTCCAGCATGCCAGCCTCCAAGCGCTTGAAGTTCATGTTCCTGAAGAATGGGTGCCTCTTGACCTCGGCGGCGCCCTCCTCCTGGCAGCCCAGCCTCTGTTTTGCCTCTTTGGTGAGCAGCTGTGACATGAGAGCCCTGTGAGCATGAGAGCCCACTAGGCCCTTCCTCCTGCCCGGGGCAAGCACCAGGTCACATCTCTGAAGTCCTCTGAAGGATTAAGTCCTGTGTTTGGTCACTGACAATGTCTACCAGCGGTGTCAGGCTGGTGCCCATACTGAGGTTTCTTTGCTTTAGTGTCAAGAACTGAGCTCTGATCTCTCTGTTCCCAACTCCCCATGGAGAGCCTGAACGCCGTGCTGCAGCCCCTGAAGCCTGTGCTGGCTGCCCATAGGTGGCAGAAATGAGAAAGGGTGGGTTCCCCACACAGTAATGTCAGCCAGGGCCCAGGGTGTTTGCTTTTCAAGAGATGCCAGAAAATAGTTTTTCTATGAAATTTCATTTTAAAATCTTAGCAGTTCACCTGTCACTCACCTCTTTCTAAAACGCTCTATACAGGTTGAACATGACACCCACCCGCAGGGCTGGTTCACCAGCATGACATCAGGTGTACCTCATGGGCAGAGCAGGTGTGAGCTGGGGTGGGTGGGCAGGCAGGCACCGAGGGCTTCTGGGATGTAGGACCCCTGACAGCTAGAAGGACAGGTGTGACCTGTGTCCAGCTTGGGGACCAAGACAGGCCTAGGGGTGGAGGCCGAGCTAAGTCAAGGGCCCAGAAGCAGGGAGAGGGCAGAGAGATGTGCCACCTTCTGCTCCTCGGGTGCCAGTGCTGCCTATGTCTGCCAAGGAAGGATATAGGAGGTTGCTTCCTTGTTCTCTGCAGAGCAGCCTGCGTGGGCCTGGAAGATGGGAGCTGCCAGAGTCCAGGAGAGCACCACGGGCCAGGGTCTCCAGGGTTTCCCTGAGATACATCTGTGGTATCTGGAACTGTGCCTACTAGAAGGGATAGGGCATAACTGGATGCCAAACCTAAGAAACTACTGTTATGGGTGAGGAGGAGGCCCAAGACTAGAGTAGCAGGACATCACGATTATTTTTAAGAGAAGGTGGCGGTTTTTCCACGGGAGTGAGAGAGGACCAGCAGGCTCGGCCACTGCCTTTCCCTCAGTGGCCACAAGGAGGCAGCAGAGGGACAGCAGCACCCCGGGTTGCTACAGGTGATCCCAGCCCAAAGCTGGTGCTGTAGCTTCGTGAGGGTATGGGTAGGAGCTCTCTCTGCCTACTTAAAACTTGCAGTGTGTCCCATGTTTCAGGACCTTCCCAGAATTCCTGATGCTGAGCTGGGACAGTCAGCAATGCTCTGAGCACACCTGACACCCTCTTGCAGGGCCCTGTCCAGCCTGGCCACTCTGGCGAGATGCACTGCTATGGTATAACCCAGCAGCCAGGCTTCCAGTTCTCTGACCCCAACTTTGGCTGCAGCAACTGTTTGGGTCCCTTTGAGCCTCACGGCCCGCTGGCCCACAGGCTGCACGGCTTGCTGCACTTGACCACAGCTCCTCCCTCCGTGTCCCTCATCTGCAAATGACAGATCTGTGGTCTCGAGTCCTCCTTCCCATAGCTCTGTGATGTGAGGTGGAGCCTGGTGGTGGGATATAGTAGGGAGAGGATGGGTGGCTGGCACAGAGGGGGCTCCCAGGGCCGGGGAGCTGAACCCCTCAGTTCCCGGCTGCTCCCGAGGGCCTGGGGTTTCTGGGAGCCAGACCACAGCTGCTTTCCTCAACCCCAGGCCGAGCTGACTGTGCCCTGCACTTGCCCCAAGGTCTCTGTGGACACAGAAAGGCAGAAGGTGGAAGCGGAGTGAGCCCCGTGGAGTCTGGCCCAACACGCTGCTCTGCTCCGGGAGCTCTGTGGGCTCACAGCTGTGCAGGGTGGCACCCGGCCTTCCCTGTTCTCACAGGACTGGCAGCAGAGGGCAGAGCCTGCAGTCTAGACTTGGGAGCCTGAGAGCCAGGCAGGGGCAGCAAGTGGCCATTTCCCCAAAGAGCCCAAGGAAGGGAGAGGACTAGCCCCAGAGGGGGCCCACCGGGGCAGGGGGTGGGCAGTGGTTCACGTGGACCCCACCCCAGCTCCACACTTCTGATAAATGTCACTCCTTAATCCTTCTGGCTGCGTCCATAGGTAACCCCTGTCCACTCAACCTGTCAGAACAGTAGTTCTGCATGTGTGCTACCCATGGGTGGAGCAAATCTCACTATCTCTAGACGCCATCCTCTGGAAACTTAACTGGTACCACCAGCACTCTGCCTGGTAGACGGAACAGACTGCTCAAAGACTGAAAATACCACTAGCCCTCCTGCATCCTTTAGTGCCGTGAGGTGCAGAGCTAGGGAGAGGAGGCCCAGGGCCAGCGGGGCTCAAGGTCCCCTTGTACCTCATGCACCAGCTCAGGCCGTCAGTTCTCACCGTGATGAGTTCCTCATCTAGACGTGAGGGTATCAGTTCCCACAGCCCCCCTTCGCTTGCTTGCATCATGGGGTACCCTGACTCAACTCCAGGATTCTCCTGAGGGCTCTGCCCATCACCCCAGCCCCCAGCAGGGAGCAGCCCGAGGGCAGCATCCAGCCCGCCAGGAGCTCACCATCCTGCAGATGGACTTGGCCTCCTCAGAGAACTTGTGGGAGTATGCCTCCTCGGTCTCCAGGACCCGGCGGTCCACCTCCTCCCGCTTCACCTTCTCCTTGCGGCCCCGGAACGGCGACTGCCCCTCGATCATCTCGTAGATGAGGCAGCCTAGGCCCCAGTAGTCGGGGCTCAGGCCATAGCGCTGGTTGTTCAGGACCTCTGGAGCTAGGGTGAGGAGAGGGGAAGGCAGGTGAGGGCCAGCTGGCTGGAGGACAAAGCTGAGCACACAGGCCAGGCCTGCCTGCTCCTCCCCCGGCTGGGCCTTGGGTGTCCTATACCTGAGGGTGGGCTTTCACGGCTGGGACCTGTCCACAGCGCCCTTGATCCACAGCTGCAGTGGGTGCCACTTCCACCAGGGTGTGCACTTACAGTGTTTCTCTATGCCTCAGAGTGGCTTCAGAACTCTGACCACAGTGCATGGACGTGTCCTGCCTCCCTGATGTCTCCCCAGCTAGAACATGCACTGCCCTTTCATGGCCCTGTTCCTGTGACGGGGATGACACCATGTACACGGCAGGTGCTGTGCAGATCCTTTTCTTGGCAAATAAGGGTGTGTCCACTCAAAATAAAGATGATCTGAAATGTTTCTGGAGTCCAGACAACCTTTCTCTATGTCTTCCCTACTGCTCCCATAAAATGAATTATAAATTCACCACAGAAGTAGGAAAAAGACAGCTCTGTGCTGTCAGCAGCCAAAGGCAGCTGCACATATACACGCTGGCGTGAGGATGACATGGGCCATGCAGACTGGCTCTAATCCTGTGTGTAGGTGACTGGGGCAAGCGTTCAGGCAGACGTACCTCAGACACACAGTCTAGTGTGCCTGTTGTCTACCCGTGCCCCTCATTGTGTGTGTGTGTGTGTGCGCCTGTAGCTAGCAGCACAGACACCAGCGCGCACGCGCGTATGCATGCACACACACACGCACTCGCACACAGATATCTCAAAAGTTGCCAAATGTCACACAACCTGAAAGGAAGCCTCCAGCACCAGACACAAAGTACTGAAACCCACAGTTAGCTGCAGGTACAAGCCTGGCCGAAGATAAGCAGGTGTCTATTCCCAGGGTCCCCAGGCCCTCTGCTTCCCAGGGTCAGTCAGAGATGCTTGTGAAGTATACAGGAGGAAACCCAGGGGATTCCCCCTTTTGGAAGATGGGGTTCTCAGATCCCCAGACTTAGCTCCAGGTCCTCTTTCTGAAGCTCCTGGGATACTGGGACAGGCTCAAGGGAGGCAGGGCTGGTCCCTACTAGGAACCATGCTTCGTGTCACAGCAGGTCCTACAGTGTGGAGGTCTTCCTAATGGTGTGCTCCTCCCAGGGATGCCCCAGAATGGAAGGGCAGTCCACCTGCCACCACCCTGCTACAAGACCTTCTCTAGGGGAGCTCTATGCCAGGCTCTGGCCCCCAAGCCCTGCCAAGGGACTTGACTCTGAGACACAGCAGGGGTTGGTTCCCTTTAGTTAGGACGGATCCTGGGTCCCAGCTGCCACTCGTTGGCTGAGGCCTTCTAGTAAGCAGCCCTGTGGGAGACCACACCTCCAATTCTGACCAGGGTGCCAGAGACTGGGGAGCTGCAGGCTTGAGCCACACTCACCCATGTAGCCAACAGTGCCCACCCGGCCACGGATCAGGTCTCCCTCAGGGATCTTCACAGCCAGCCCCAGGTCTGAGATCCTGATATGGCCTGTGGGGAAGAGAGCAGAGGACACTTGGCCCCTATGAGCAGGGCCACAGGCTGTAAAGGTGTGCAGGTGCTCGGCATACGCATCAGCTTGACAAAGACATGACCCGAACCTGCCTCCTCAGGGTGACCAGGACCTTAGGAGAGTCCAGGTGTGATGTGACACGCTTAGTGATACTTTTTAGAAATAAAATATAAAGAATGTGAAAGAGGCCTGGATTTGGCTGGATATTAGCCAAACCCACCCATAAAATGCCCTCACAAGTTTCCTGGAAGGCTGGGGTCACAGAGTGTAAAACTTCCTGGCCCAACTCTCGGATTGTTTCCCAGGAAAACTGACATTCTCTTGACATTTTGCAACAATTTGCTTAAGGGAAAAAATTATAAAGTGCTCTGGAAAGCCACTCTCTGCCCTGCTGCGTTGGTCTTTAGGGGCGTTTGTTTTTCTTTTTCGTTTTGGAGGAACCAGAAGGGCAAGTGTTGGGCCCGGCCTGTTGGGACGTGGAAATGAGAGATGAGAATGAAGAATCCCAAGTCCAGGGCTGGCTCCCCGGGCCTGGGAACACTTTGCCGAGAGCTCCCCCTCTTCCTGTGGCAGGGTCATGGCTACCTTATACTCCCAGAGGAAAGCGCATGGCCCGTTGTGATACTGCCAGGTGACCTGGGCAGGCTGGCTCCTCAGGACCTCAGTCTTGTTATCTGTAAAATGGGCCCTGGATGCTGCCCTGCCCTCTCCTTAGAGACGGGACAGTCTAATAAGGCAGAAGATAGAGAGCCACGTTCAGGTGTGAGGCTGAACTGTGCACTCTCACTAGCCGCATGCTCACACCCAAGAGCAAACAGCAGGGTATACGCAGCGCTTCTGACACCCAGCAGGCCAGTGCCCACGCAACGCCAGCCCTCAGCCAGTACCTTGGCCCTGGCCCTCTGCTCTTCCTCTGGTCTTGGGTCACTCTGCTTCTCACACAGGAGCTTTATGCATGCCCACTGCTTTCCAGGGGCTTGGGGCTGGGGGATGGGGTTGGGGGCCTCTGCCCCACTGGCCCCGCCCCTTTCTGCCAGTCCTCAGCTGCTCCTCCTCTGGGCGGCCCTGGCACTCACTTCCACTGCCACATTAGAAAAGGTTCTCCAGGGCCACCCAAGTAGCTCAGCGGATTAAAGTGCCTGCAAGCAGGCACAGGGGCCAGGGGTCTCTGTCCCTGCCATACTGGCCCTGTCTCCAGGGTGTGCTGTAATGGCAACTGAGAGGGTGTGGAGGCAAGAGCTGTAATCCCAGCTCTTGGAAGGCTGCAAACAGGTGGATCGCTATGAGTCTGAAATGAGTAGTGAGACCCTGAACACCCTGTAGACCCTTCCCTAAAATACAGAAAGAAAGAAGGAAGGAAGGAAAGAAAGAAAGAGAGAGAGAAAGCAAGAAAGAAAGCAAGAAAGCAAGCAAGCTTACAGAATGAGCACCTGCTTGGAAAGCACAGGGTCCTGAGTTCAATCCCGGTACCACCAAAAAAAAAAAGGAGAAAAGGTTCTCCAAGCTTCTCCCTGACTTACCGTAATCGTCCAACAGGATGTTTTCAGGTTTCAGGTCTCTGAAAGGGATAGACAACAAGTATCTGAGTGTGGCAGGTCTGGGCAGGAAGGACACAGGGAATCTGGGTTGAATGTCTTGAGCCACGGGGACCTGCATCCATGGGGGGGTCTCCCTTCCACCTGGGGCTGGACCATCTGGTCTCTCTGGGTCAAGACCATCTTGAGCTTATTTCTTTCTTTCCAGTAATTTGTAAAAAAACACCACCATGTGCTGTGGCCATCTCCTCAATATGAGGATGTGACTGGAAGATTAGGAAAGACCTGCCTTGCTCAGCACCTGTCCAGACACGGATGGCTCTGAGGCTAAGGAGTCTGGCTGGTCTGCTCAGAGAACTTTGACAGCTGGGAAGACCCCAGTGTCTCAGGATGCCTGAAGGCAGAGTAGGTCCTTGGGATGAAGGAAGGGGGTGACTGAGCCCAAGGCACCGGGTGGCACCAGAGAGTAGGACAGGGCCCAAGAAATGGACCCATGTGGGACAGGCTCCCAGGAGGCTGGTGTGGCCCCCAAATCCATCCCAGGCTTAGGGAATCAAGTCACAGGGCCCAGCTGTGAGTGTGGCTGCTTCACCCTGCTCCTAGCCCATCTTCTCTCGGCTAACAGGATTTTGCCCATAATAAAGAGAACATCGCCCTTCTAGGATGGGCAGTTGGCTACAGAAGGGCCTGGTGCCCTGGTTAAAGCTTTTCTCCATGGGTAAAGGAACAGTTCAGAGGGTGGCATGTGCACCTCAGTTACCCTGCAGGAAAAACAGATCTGGGGTCCAGTTCTCAACAAATTGGCTTTGTTTATTTAACGGATGCCAGCTGTCCTCACAGCTGGGTGCTTAATGCACCTGAACCTGTCGGGCAGCCTCACAAAATGATACTGGTGTTTGCTTGCATACTTGTGTATTACCAAAAACAAAATAAAATAAAATAAAAAATAAAAATAAATAAATAAATCTTCTTTTAAATATATGTGGTACAGGGTCTCACTATGCAGCTTTAACTTGTAGTGTGATCCTCCGGTTTTCAGCTTCCCTGGTGCTGGGATTATAGGTGTGCGCCAGCTCGGCGGCTGCCTCAGTGCACCAGGGAGCAGGGTCAGTACAGCATGTGGCGCCAGGGATGGAGCCCCGGTGCCTGAGCTTGCCTAAGCAGGTGCTTAGTCTGCTGAGCTATCTCGCCAGCCCTTGCAAAGTATTTCGTTGCTGTCATTTCATCACACAGGGGGTGATGAGGTGAAGGCAGGAAAGGCAGGAGGGTGTACGGGACCAAAGCATGACACATGTACGGAAAACCCACTGACATTTGTATCATCAATTTGCATTAGTAATTATAATTGGCAAATTTCAGGCGAGGACAAATGCATCATCTCAGCAGTAAGCTCTCTGGGTCGGAGCAGCAGGTCACTAAGGGGCATGGGCCAGAACCCAGCCCACCAGGAGGCTGCGGCAAGTGGTCAGGGTCAGGGAGGATGCACTGGTTTTCTGTCTCTCTAGAGGACAGGGAGCTGGGGCTCAGAGCAATTTTTTTTGTTGTTTCTTTCAAGTGAAAGACAATCAAGGAAGAGCTTGTTTTTCAACCCTTAGGGAAAATGTTCTGACTCTCTTTTCAGTTGAATGAAAACAAAACAAAAACAGAGGCAGGGGCCAGGATGAGCAGAGGACTCATCAGGAAGAGCATTCTTCTTTACAAAATCTTTTGGAGTTCTTAAGAAAATCTCTACCCTGAGCTCCAAGCAAACAAAGGTCCCCCACTCCCCCCCAGGGGGGCTATGTGGGTGCCCAGGGGTCTGCCCCTTCCCATCCTTGATGTCATCCTCACCTTTCAGGAGCTTTCCTTGTATGGTTTACATGGCTGATGGTAGAAATCAATGTGCTATAGTAAATGGCTTCCACTGCACCCCTTGAAAACTGTAATACAACTGTTCAATTTTCAAACATCAATATTCGCCTCCACTTACACCTATGATGGATGATTTTATTGTCTACTTAAAATGTGGTATGCACAAAGATTTTCAGAATTCTCTACAAAGGGTTGTAATGATTATATGAAGTCCACAACTCCCTACAGTGAGGATCTGGACATGTGGCCTTAAGAGTCCTGCTGTGTGGCACAGAGGTCAATGAAGAGGCTGAAGACAGGCTGGGGCAGGATCTGGGCCACTGTGAAGCCTGCTTGAGGATACTGATCCTCCCTGGGACTTCCTCGGCTGATTCCAGATGGAAACCACTGGGGGACACTGAACCTCAGGAACAGCTTAACAAGGAGAGGTGGTCGTGGCCCTTCCTCAGACAGGAAGAAAAGTCAGTCTGTGGAAGACTGCTTCACATGCTTGGTTTCTCTAAGTAGTAGAGGCCAGAGAACATGGCCAGGGGGTGGTCCTGCTCACCCACTCAGTTCTAGAAGCCTTGGGCCTCTACAAGAATCCATCTGATCCTACCATTTCATCTTGTACACCTGGGTCCGCAGCATGGGGATGACATCCCACGGGAGAGTTGCAGGGAGCCACCCCACCCATTCAGACCCCACAGAGCTTACTCACCTGTAGACTGTGTTCTCCCGGTGCAGGTCCTCCAAGCCACAGAGGATCTCAGCGGCATAAAACAAGGCTCGCTCTTCCTCAAAGCCTGGGTTCCCCATGTTGTAGATGTGGAACTTCAGGTCACCCCCGTTCATGATGGTTAGGACCAGACACAGTGCATCCTTGGTCTCATAGGCGTAGGCCAGGTTGACCTGGGGGCCCAAGAGCACGCTACGGTGAGGCCATGAGGGCAGCCACCACTTCTGCTTCCTTTCCCAGGATCTTTGAAGCTGAGGCTGGGTGGTGGAGGGGGAATACAGCGGCCTCACACCCCCAACCTGCATCCAGACAGCAGCTTGCTGATACTGCCTATTGACTCTCCTCATTGATAAAAGACTCAAAGCCAGCTCCTCCCAACAAGGGGTTCAAAGTGAACAGCGAGGGGTAGGGGCAGGCAGTACCCCAACTTTCCCATAGCCTTACTGTGGGAATGGTCTGCGTCTGCACACTGTCAAAGCACATGTGTCCATCGCTGCTTAGACCTAGATGCTGTCTTACCGAGTGGTCAGAAAAGCAGGACTTGGCTGCCCTCTGGGCCATGGGGACTCATCATGACAGGGGTGACAAGGCTCAGTCTGGCCATCCATGGGCTTCAGAGGGTACAACATAGTCTGACTGAAACTTTCTTTTGTATGTAGGACATGTCTTGCCCACCTATCAAGGTGGCCACCAACAGAGGTGGCTCTGGTCCCAAGATGCTACACACTGAGGCCATGGGATAGCAGGAGAGGTAGACAGTGCTGGGACTGAAGCCAATTACACCGGGTAGAGCGCCTTCTGTTGCACTGATTGAGCCTGCCTAGATGAAATCTAGCTATCATGGACCAGGCTGGGCTATAACACTTGAGTGTAAAGGTCAGGAGCAGTAATAGTTATTTCGGAGGACAGGAGACAAAATGCACCGTAAGGGAAGCAAGTCACGGGGACTGTGCCACCACCTGCGCCACCTGCCCTAGCTGCCCCTGTCCCTCCCACATCTGCGCAGGTGGTCCTGGACATGGGCTCCTGAAGCAGTGCTACAGTTTGCACAAGTGCCTGACAGGCTCATGTCTGAAAGGCTCAGTCTCCAAGCTGGTGCTGCTGAGAGATGCTAGCAGGAAACCCAAGGGCCCCTGGTACACACCTAATCCTTTCTTGTCTCTCTCCTGCTTCCTGCATTATGATGTAAATAATTTTGTTTTGCTACATGTTCCCACCAGGTTGAACCACATTTGGAGAAACCCAAAACAAGGGAGCCATGTGATCTTGGAGCAGGGTCTCCAAAAATTTTCTCTTTATAAGCTAAGTGCCTCTGATCTTTTGTTATAACGATGGGAAGCTGGCTGATACCAAGGGCGTGAAAGGAACTCCTTGCTGGGGCCATGCAGGGTGCAAGGTCAGAGGATATCCAGCCAGCACAGCCAATGGAGACGCGGTGGCTCAGGTGTGTCAGGCACATGACCTTTTTCTCTGCACACTGCCTCTTATAGATGAGGGCTCCAGAGCTGGCATTGGGAAAGCAACCAGGGGTCAAAGAAGCTTAGGCAAAAATTGTCTGTTGCTTGCCTGCCCACTTCCTCCTGCCACGGAGCACAGCACGGCCAACCGCTTCTTCCTGTACGAGGCTAGCAGTTGGGGACAGGCTGGGATGAGACCAAGAGACCCAAACTTCTGCCTCTACTGAGTATCACTTTATAAAGCCACTTCCCCTGGTGAATGACCAAAGTACTAAGTGGGTGGTGGCGTCTCCCTTTGCAGACAGTCAGTGAGAGTTTAACAGGGGCAGCAGGTTGAGAACTGCTATCATATGAAAATTGTCAAATCTTTGTTACAGCAATTCCTCTGCCAGGAACACAGCTTAGGGCTACACTGGCAGAACTATACCAAAGGAGTGTTCCAAGACAGACAGCACGCCACTGTTTTTAGTGGACAGCACATAATTTGTAGTGGCTTGAGAATGAGAATGTGTGCATCGGTGGGGACTGGTCACACAGATTACTATTTCACAGCAATGATGTGTAGCTTCCAAAGTAAGCTGTGACAGCTAGGTACAGTGCACAAGCCATGACCCCTGTGCTCCTGGAGGCTGAGGCAGTAGGACTATGAGTTTGAGCGCAGCCTGGTTACTTTAGGGACTTTGTGAGATCCTGTCTCGAAATAAAAAATGGAGTGGGGAGGTAGCTCAGTTCAAAGACTCTAGCTTCAAGCATCAGGATTGAAAAATACTGGACAGAAAAAAACATCTATGGTGTAAGGGAAAAAATTATGGCAGCATAAGATATATAGGAAGATCCTGCTGGCTAAAAATAATAGAGCCTATGCATGAATAAAACATGTCTGGAATGATTACTCAAAGAGGGAGGCATTTATTTTTATTGTGTACTCTCTCTGCTGTTTGAATTTTTCACTTTGTGCATATATTAGCTTTTATAATCACATGTAGCAGACATTTAAAGCTGACCAAATATCCAGTGACTCCTCCACATTTCCCAGCCTCCTCTGCAGCTAGCTCATCCCTTGAGGTGACAACAGACTGGGCGGAAGGGTGAAATGTCAGTCCCTCTGCGGCAATGAAAAGTCCCTGTGGAGCTGTCCCAGCCCTCCCTGCAGGCTCCAGAGGAAGGAGGCTGGTCCAATCTGCCTGTACTTGCTGTGATCGGCAGATAAACTTTTGTAGCCTGTGGCTAATCACAGTCCAATCTGTTAAGAGCAGTGGACCCTAGCCTAGACTTACAAGATGCCTCCCTATGGTCTCCGCTACAATGAAGCTAGCCCAGAGGGTCTGTGGAACCAAAGCTTCTTGGCTGGGTTCAGAGTGGACTTGTTTGCTCACTGAGGAGTTGACAAGGTGGCCTGGGTGCCAGTCACTGCCAGCTCTGGTGACAAGACAGCCACAATAGGCCTCCCGGAGCCTTGAGGTGAAGGGAGGGTCTGCCACACTGGAGGACCACAGAAGGGAGGTCCACATCGGAAGTGTAGGTCTGATGCTGGTCCAAGACACTCACCACGAACTGGCTGTTGACCTTCTCAAGAATCTGCTTCTCATTGAGCGCCATGGACTCCCCTTTTCTCTTTTTGATCCTCTTCTTCTCCAAGCGCTTGCAGGCGTACATTTTACCTGTGGCCCGAACCTGGCAGGCACAGACCTGAGGACAAGAAGGTCACCAAAGTCACAGGGGCACTGTTGTCCTGGCCCTGGCCTTGTGAGCACACAAAAGTCAGGATCAGCCCTTCATACAAATGTGTGGCAGAGCCTTCAAGCACTGCCCCCCTTGCAGGAGAGGCAACTGAATTTTCTCCGGCAAGCTGGTAGCAGGAGAGGTTTGATTTTAGCTCAGTGAAAGGAGGCCTTCTGGAATCCCGACTATAATTCAGAGCAATAGCAATGGGGCATTTGGGCTTTCACTGTAGTTTTGTTCCCTATGGTCTGTGTGACCTTATCTGGGCCACGTAATTATCCCAAGCCTCAGCTTTTCTCTGATAGGGGAGCAACACGGCTGGGCCTCACACATGAGGCAGCTAACGTACAGTGAAATCTGTTCGTGTGACAGCATGTGGCCATAGCAACGTCTCTGCCTTCACCTGTCCTCCTGGAGTATGACCCAGAGAGGAGCCCACCTCTGGTCAGCAAAGCCCTGCAGCGGCAGCTGAGAGGCTGACTCCAGCTTCCCTGCCCTGTGGCTCCTGTCAACACCCTCTTTCCCTCCCACACAGGCTGCACAATGCATCAGGGCCTGGCCTGGGATGCTCCCCCACCCCCACTGGCTGCCACCCATGGTTTGAGGAAGCCCTGCTTAGGAACACTTTCTGGCAGGTCTACGAAGCACAGGAAGGATAAGCAGAGCCGGGGAACCGTCAGCAGACAGCACTGCAGCTCACTTACCTCCCCGAAGCCCCCTTTCCCCAGCACTCGGTACTGCCTGAAAGTGTTTTTGGTCACCGGTTGCCTGGAAGGAAGCAAGAACCTGCCATTGGTCTCCTTGAGTTGTAGCTTAGGATCCACAAGAAACAGACCTGGGATTGTAGGGGCACAATCCCAGGCCTCTGATAGCCTCAGGAATCATCACAGCAGACTGGATCTTCGTGGGCTTACTCTAGGGCTGGTGTTCAGATTCCAGACTCCTGACTCTGGTGGCCAGGGTCTGAACAGCTCTGACCTGGTCAGCCAGGTGGGGCAGGGACTTGAAAAATGAGCTGGACATGTCTAGCTGTAGCACGTGGGGTGTCCTTCTCCCTGGAAGGGGCTCTCAGAGTGGGTCTCTAGGGGTAGAAGGAGACCACAGTCCTTCCCACGCCACATGACAACAGACCACACTTCCTGTCCAAAGCATCTGTAGCTCCTACTGACAATCTGCTAGCTCTGGCTCTGGTCTGGGTACTCTTTTGATCATCAGTCCCCACCCACTCTCCAGCAGGGAACCCTTAACTGTGTTTCTCTCATTTGCCCAGGATGCTAGAAGATCCTGAGTGTCCATGGCTGTAGTCAACAAGTGATTGTCACTTTGTGTCTCCTGACACCCATTTCAATGGACCCAGGCCACTTACCACATCTACGTAGACAGTTCAGGCTTCCAGGAGTAAGCAAGTGAGAGGCCAACTGTCTGAACCAGGAACTTATTTTTCATCCCTGGCCCGTGGCTACAATCTGTTTTAATGTGAAGGCTGGTCCAACCTTGGATCCCTAGGACTGTTGGTGAGCAACCCTCTCCCCAGGAGTCCAGACCAGGGGCTGAGGGGAGGCTGACTTGAGCCAAAGTGCTAGAGCAGTTCGAGGAAGCCCAGGGGGCCTCCAACTACCCGGGAGCTCTTGTGTAGAGCCCTTCTTGCTGTTGGAGCCTGACGATGTTTGCATCTCACAAGTAGCCACATCTTCGGCACCCTGGCCACCCTCAGGACAACTTTGAAAAGCCAGAGCACTTTGGGACCTCCATGTCTCCAATTCACATGCGGGGACCCATTGGTGTTTTCCAGGGATGCAGGGCTCTGTCCCCATCAGCAAAGCTGCCCCATGCAGCTCCTTCCCTTCCCTCCTTCCACACAGAGCACTCAGGCGGCTGAGAGCAAATCTGCCCTGCACTGGCACCCGCCATGCGGCCCCGGGAGCCTTTCCTACAGCTGCCCTCGAAACCACATGAAGGCAGCTGGGGCCTAACAGTTTATGATACATGGAGAACAAACAGTCGGTCGACATTACCGCAGAACTCGTCGGCTAGGGGGAAATGAGTGTAATACAATTTCCCAGGAATTTCTTGGTTAACCTTGGAAGGGAAAAAATCCCTTTAATATTTCAACAGTACAGCACTCACAGGCCATGATCTTGTTTGGAAAAAAAAAAAAAAGGAAGAAGGCGGGGTGCTGTCAATCATTTGGGGCATTGCTAGGCCACGATCCCATCCTGGTGACTCCCAATACTTAATGCCTTCCAAAGGACGAACGCTTAACCTCTCTGTAGTCCGTGTATAGATTAGAAATGCACATTCCACGCACTTGGTACAGATAAGGAAAACGAAAGCAGTGGCCACAGTACTCCCTAGGAACCAGTGCAGGGGTGCTAAGATCTGCCCTGGGGTCAGGTTCTAGCCTCACCAGGCCTCTGTGTGAGGCCAGAGCCCATCCACCCACCTCTCTGGGCCTCACAGCTCTGGTACAAGGAGAAAGTGGACGACCTGTGCATGTACCCGAGGGTCCCTTGGAGGTCGCTGTCCCCAGCGTCAATACTCAAACCCCGTGGGGTAAAGCGCTGGGCCCTTTGGGGGTCTCTCCATAACAACACTCACTGCTTGATGCACCTGCACACAGGCTGTGTCACCTTGCGCTGGCCTCAGGAGGTGGATGGTGCTGTCCCTACTCCAGGTGAGAATATTTAGGCTATGAGAGGCGGGATGAGCTGCTAGGTGCCAGCGGCTAAGTGGTGAACCAGGACTGCAGTCTCACCTCCAATGCCACCCTGCCACCCAGGTGTGGTATGGTACACAGCCCAGGGCAGGGGCACACATGAAGAAACACATTCCCATGTCCCGTGCTGAGGTCCTAGAGCCTACACTTCCACTTCAGACGTGGAGAGGTGAGGGCACCGTAGGCTCATGGTGACGGACAGGGGGAGGGGGGGAGCTACAGCCAGACACCTGCCCTCTGTACGGTGCCAGCCTGTTCCAGCCCTTGCCATGCGACTGCATCTCAGTGTCAAGTCCAGCCTCTGAGGCAGGCCTCACTGTCCTCACTTTCCAATGAGGGAGCAGCAGTGTGGGGAGGCGAGCCGCCTTCACTGGGGCCTTGCTCAGGAAGAGGCAGCCAGGACTTAGAGCTGGGCTGATGCTCTGGGGGCTCAGCAGGGTTTCTGGGCTGGGCTGCTCCTCCTAAAGCTGTGATGTGCAGAGGCAGGGTGCCTAGCAGCGGTCATCAGGCTCACAGAGAAGACCATCCTCTGGTCACTCTGGCCACAGCAGGGAGCAATGTCCTGGCCAGTGGTTTCTCCAGGGTAGGTCTTCCCAGTGGGCACAGGGCAGGGATGCAAACGGGCTTTGAGGGGGTTCTAGGCCTGTGGCCTTTTAATCAGGGGACCCAACCTGCAATAGTGCAGGGCTACATGCAGGCAGCGATGGCTTCCTGCTTTCTAACCATGGAGTATCTTGGAGGCTCTAAGTCCCAGAATTCCCGGCAAAAGGACCATGGGCCATGAAAGGCGATGGCCTCTACCTTTGTCTATCAGTTAGCACAGCATGGATTTAGGAAAGTTGTCACCCTGTTCTGCAAATCTCACAACATCGAAGGTGGACTGAGCGCTGCACTGAGGGGTTCTGGACCAGGGCATGCCCTCAGCTGCACACTGGCTGGCTGGGTGCCAAGGGAATGTCTCCTCTCTGCCTCATCGGTCACAGGAAGGCAGCCATGTAGTGAGAGCGCTCAAAAAGAAAGAGGCAGCAAGTAAGTCATGAGTGGATGCCTAATAGCACCTAGATAGGAAGGAGGAAGCTAAACTCTAAGGAAACCCTGATTGCCCAGGAGAAAATGCTGATGAAGCTGGTAGGTAGGCTGGAAGCCCAGTAGCTGGTTTTCTTCCTTCCTTCCTTCCTTCCTCTCTCTCTCTTCCTTGTTTCCTTCCTTTTTTTTGTACTAGGAATTGAACTCAGACACCTTGTACTTGCCAGGCAGGCACTTATGATGCTGAGCTATCTCCCCAGCCCCTAGGGGTTGGCTGTCGTGAAAGGTAACTTAACAGTTTGTAATCAGGTATCTTTGTCTCCAAAATCTCTCTGCTAGGAATTTCTATTCACATATTTACAAAAGTACATGAAGATTTATGTATGAAGTTATTATTATTATTATTATTATTATTATTATTATTATTTTCGTGTGTGTGTGTGTGTGTTTGTGTGTGTGGGACCAGGGTTCAAACTCATGACCTTGCAGGCACTTGAGCCACAGAGCTATCTCCCCAGCCCTCAAAGCTATTCATTATTTAGAGGAGGTTGCAATAAAAAAGAAAATTGAGTCTCAACATCCATCAACAAAGCACCGGGTTAAGCAAAGGATGTACACCTATTTCAAAGTGGTTTAATTTGCTAACAGAGAAAGGATCTCCAAAGACAATGAACCAAAGAAGCAAGAATCTGAGAAGCCTGAAAGAAGCTTGCAAGAAGTCTGAATGTATATGCACTGTTCTATGCACAGAGTAGCTCTAGAACTTGAAGTAAGGTTAATTCTACTGTAACCACGGACCTCTGGGAAGTAACCGCTTCTTTATGACGTCTCAGATGAAAACCTGCCCCTCCCATCTAGATGCTGTCATGGTGGGGTGTGGACCACTCACCTCTCCAACCACTTCCACTGGAGAAAGCGGTCAAAATACATGCTGTCCAGGTATTCGTGGAACGGCTGTCCCCTCAGGTAGTCATGGACAGACCTAGCTCAGATGGACAGAAGGATGAGCGTGTGTTAGAGCCCCAACCTTTGGGAATACAAACAAGGTGTTGGAGTGCTGCAGCATGTCTGGCCAGAGGCTGTGCCTCTCTGCTGAAGGTTGTTCAAGACTGGTTGATCCAGTGACATTTACTGGGTGCCCGATTATGTTGGGCACTGTTCTGCTCATGGGGACAAATCAGGGAGCTCGGGGTGAACACTGACGAGAGGATGCAAACAGCAAGCCACAGGCATTACACGGCCCCAGAGAAGTGCTGTCGTGAGTGAGGGCGTGGTGAGGTCTCTGAAGAAGGAACCCGGAGCCAAGACCAGATGGAGAACTGAGGAAAGTGGGGGCGTGGGGGTGACAGGGACTTGGAGAAAGCAGGGCCAGGGAGCGGGCACACAGCTCCAGAGTGATGTGGGTTTCTCTGGATCAGCAAAACTATGACGAGCCCTTCATGTATGCAGCAGGACTTGCTGGTCACTTGCTTCAGGCGAGGTGTCAGGCTAGGGTCTTGGGTGCTGGGGACTCCTCTGTGTCTGGGGCCATGAGAGAAGGGCCTGGCAAACTTGAAATTGGGTTGTGGGCCAGGATGGGTGGCTCCCTTTACAAAATGGCCACACAGCCCAAGCACTTGGGACGGGGAAGGGAGGGGACTGTGGCAGGGTGGGGACCATCAGAGAGGCTGTGTCCAGTCCAACGGAAAAGGAGGCCAGCATGGGAGGCTGGGCTGGCCTCCTCTCACGGGCACAGTCAGGGTGTCCCTGGCTGTGCTGCTCATCTCCATAGCACCTAGTGCAGGGCTGGGCCCCAGGCAGCCTTCCCCAAATACCCGCTCTTGCTTCCGCCCTGCCCACTCCTCCCTGGCCCATGCAGTTGCTGGTCTTGCTATGTAAGTGCCATGCGGTCAGGACTGTGCTTCTGCTCTGTGTCCCTCAGAGCTAGCACAGTGTGGGTCCACAACAGGTATTCAGTGTCTATCATGCTGAGTTAAAAGCTCGCAGATTCATTCAGTTGTGTAGGGTGACGCAGCTCCAAAGGGTCCCTAGGGGGTGTGTCCTACATGTGTCCCAGCCCTCGGGCAGGGGTGTGTGCACCAGGGTAGGGCAGAGTCAGCTGGTGCCAACTTGGCTCACCCTCTCTCCTATGTGGCCCTGGGGCCTGCTGACAGGATGCAGAGCTGGTGTGTGGGCAGCCCGTGTACCCTCTGGCCTCCCCTGGTTGACAGTGGATCTCGGAGCCTAGAAAGGAGCTCGAAACCTTCCGGGTAGGGACAAGTTTTTGCACATTCCTCTATCTCGATAGCCTGAAGAGCCACGTGGCTTCAGCCCCTGTGAAGCAGGATGTGGCACTATATAATCTTTCCCTTGGGGACAAATACAAGGGTCTACTCAGTTGTGGAAAACGTTTCAGCTCCCAGTGGATTCTGAGACTGTGGGCAGTGCTGAACCCTATATGCTACATTTCTTCCTCTATGTAGGAACCTATAAAGTTTACTTGGAAGTCATATATATATATATATATATATATATATATATATATATATTTTTTTTTTTTTTTGGCAGGACCAGGGTTCAAACTCACAACCTTGCACTTGCCATGCCGGCGCTTATGCCACAGAGCTATCTCCCTGCCCCCTTGGAAGTTAGGTATATTAAGACATTAACAATAACTAATGATAAAACTGAATGATTATAAAAATATACTGTAATAATTTGAAACTCCATTGCTTATTCCTGGAATTTTCCATTTAACCTTTTCAAACATTTGACCATGTGCAACTAAAACTGGAAAGCTAACCCATAATATGACGCGGGGAGACTGCCAGGCATAAATAACTGGGTGGTTTGGTGGGAGCCCCTAGCACTCAAGGCCTGCCCTGGAGCCCGCACTGCTGGTGGGGGATAGGAGCAGCCCCGCCCCTGGAGGCCCGAAGTCCCCAACCCAGGTTGGCCAGATTGGTGAAAAACTTACTGTGCACAGGCAGAGAACAGCTCTTTACAGGGTCTCTGGAGGAGCTTGGCCTCCGTCTGGGACACCAGGTCTTGGCTGACCTGAGCGATGAAAACTGGGGACTGGAAGGAAGGAAGGCAAGAGGTTAGTGAGGAACGGGGCAGCTGGAGATGCCCGTGCATACCAGACCCCAGGTGATGGTGCGCAGGCCTCCCAGCTAGTGCGTGTCCCTCTGTCTCCTGCTCCCACACCTGGCCTGGGCCTTGTGAGTGGTGTTCAGCGGTAGAGGACCTGGTTGGGTGGGAAGACGCAGAGCTCAGGTCTAGGGGGAGATTTCTGGCTTTGCCACTTACAAACTGTGTGGTGTCACAGAGGTAGGAGGCTCTTCTGAGCCTCATGCATCCTGTGGCCCAGACCTGTGGCCACAAGTGACACAGCACAGTGCTTACAGTTGTGAGGAGCTGTACACTACGGTCCAGCTCATCGGTGAGCTCCTGTTGAGCATGGTGACAACACTTGGCTACTCCGGGTCTGTTTGCTTTGATGGAGAATGTAAAGATGAGCACAGTCCACCCCAGGCCCTGGAGAGAGGGTTTACAATGGGGAAAGTGTGAGTACATGGGTATGGACTCAGCGGCCATGGGTATAGCACTGGGCCTGGCAGCTCTGGGTTTGAATCCCAAATCTGCTGCCCTGGGTTGTATTAGGACCTTCGTCTTCCTTGCTCAGCTTCACTGTTCTCAGCAAGATGATAGAGAACATATTTACTCCCAGAAGAGCCAATGAAACGCTCAGGTTGAGCAACATCCTGATCCTGCCATGTAAGTGGTAAAATAAATGTCACCACTGTTACCTCATTCTTTTTCTAGGTTAAACTACCAGCTGGAGTATTGTAGTGTATTTCAAGCTTGCAAAGAATGGTCTGGGAGTTTCTGTACCTCACCAGGGGAAGTAGCGGCCTCATGCACAGTTTGCTCCTGGCCATCGCCCTCCACCAGCTGCTCCCAGGGCCAAACCTACCAGCTGGGCTTCGAGGTAGGTTTTTAATAAATTATAGGGACAACTAAGAAAATTGCCAGGAACAGGCTCAGAAAGATAGAGTGTAAACATATCTTTCTTTCTAAAGGATGCTGAACCCTGAAAGGCATGCCTTCTCTCCCAGCTGCTGAGATGTGACTGTCAGGTAGGTAACTCTGCTTAGCCTGCTAGGCAGTGCCTATCGGGGTTGGACTGGGGGTGGCAGGGTGGAACCTGGCAGCAGCTGGGTGGTCCCTGATGATGAAATCAGAGGCTCTCTTTCCATTCCCCTTGGTTGAGAATATTCAAATCCCTCCCTTCTTTCTTTCCTAGCCCCAGGCTCTCTGCAAGTTCGTCCCTGCCCTGGGGTCTCCCTCCCCTGTGAGGGCAGCCCTGTGTCAGTGCAAAGCCATGGACACTAAGCACCATTTCCCTGCCAGTTTGTCATGTGCTATCCTGGTGCTGACAGCTCCTCTCACCTTCCTCTGCCCTGCCCTGGACCACCCCTCCCTCTCCACACTTAAGACCCATGATGCACTGGGTGATGCTCAGCATTGCCAAGGCAGCCCAGGATGAGAGTCAGGAGCCCAAGCCGAACCCGAATTCTTGCCTTGGTCATTCTGTGGCGCCACCTCCTTGTCTACTATGGGAAGGAGCTGCTCCTGAGATGCTCTAAGGCTCCTCTGAGATTTGGAAATTGAGGGCTGGGGGATTTTTGGCTTCTAAAACTTGAGAAGATCTGGAGGAATTCTGCAAGTTCACTCTTGGGAATCAATAACTACAGGCTACTTCAGAGCAACCAAGCGTGCAAACAAATAACGGTCCCTGGGCGAGTCTGTTTCAGGAAGAAGAGAGCTCGTAGCTGGGGCAGCCTCAGAGGGGAGGGCTCAGTGTGTGGCCCAGACAGGTACCCACTGCATACCTGTCAACAGGCTAGATAGTGGAATGGGGTACTAGGATACCACCTTGTACCAGGTGCAAATCCACAAAAATGAATAGAGATGCTGGGTGAGTGGGCAGTGGAGAGGAAGTAGAACCACCTCTTGACTCGAGAAGAAGGCCTTGAGCTGCCCATCTTCCCTTTCATCCGGGGAGGACTCACTTTAACCAAAATGGGTCCAGCTGGGGTTGGCACAGGGTGGAGAGTAAAAGGCGAAGCTACTGTGGTTTCTTAACAGAAAAGTTCCCACACCTCTCAGCTATGTATGGCAATATATAAAATGACTAGTTGGGACTTAGTGGCTTCCAAACCAATCTCTCCCCCTCTCTTTCTGCCCCTTACAGCAATTTCCTTTTCAAAATGAAATTAACATCATATTTAAAACAGTAAGGTTAACTGGTAGTAATGGTTTACACATAACATATTGCCATGGTCAGTATGCATGAAGACACCTTACTTAACCTCAAACTACATATGACGCTATGAAGCAGGTGTTAATCTGATGCACATTTTGTAGATGAACAAACTGAAATTCACAAAGGTTAAGCAAGATCGAGCAGGAGGCTGCCAAGTAGAGCAACGCCTAAGCCAAGGGAACTTTTTCTTCAAGCTCTTCGGGCAGCCATTCTGCCCGTGAAGCTGACAAAAAGTTAAAGAGGAAAAAGCACGCTGCTCCAGAAAGGCCTGCGAAGAGACAGAAGACTGG